>JARBWK010000010.1:35078201-35324785 GCA_030556195.1 Anolis apletophallus
TTGAAGACTGTTCGGGAGCTTCAAATAGTCAATGGACAGCAGCCAGGTTGATCACCGGCGCGGCATACAGGAGCATACCACCCCCTGTTGCACCAGCTCCACTAGCTGCCAGTTTGTTACTAAGGACAATTCAAAGTGCTGGCTTTAGCCTATAAAGCCGAAAACGTTTTCGGCCTAGCTTACCTGTCTGAATGTATCTCCTCCTATGAACCACCTAGGAGATTAAGGTCATTGGGGTAGGCTCTGCTCTCAGTCCCACACCTTTGCAGGCGCGGCTAGTAGGAACAAGAGACGGCCTTTTCAGTGGTAGCCCCATGGCTGTGGAACTCCCTAATGATCTTAGAGCAACTCCATCCCTTCTGGCCTTCAGAAGGAAAGTGAAAACCTGGCTCTGAGGGCAAGCCTTTGGAGATTAACTAGAGTGCAATAATAACTACGAAATATGTGCAATGATGCTTGGATCAGCCCCAGATTACGATTGTGGATGGCGTGATTTTAATAGTGATTATAATGTTTATATGTTTTAATGTACATTTTAACTCTAATTTTAAATTTTAACTTAAATGTATTTAATTGTCTATTGTCTAAAGGCATCAAATACACTATATTGAGTCTTCTTTGGGGTAGAGAAAGGTGGGATATAAATAGAGTAAATAAATGTGAATGGACCCAGGGTCGTTGAGGCTCATTACTCTCTATTTCTCAGAGTAGCTTAACTCATAAGGTTTCACAGCTGACCTGCAATTCAAGCCCTGTTCTCCCAGAGTTCAATCCAACACTCAAACTATTACATTATGATAGATTCCAAGCTCATGCACTAGCACGAAGACCACAGTTGTGACCTATAAAGTTTCTCTTTTATATGAATTTGTTTAACAAATAAAACAGTTCTTGCCAATTTCATTCTTCATGTGTAGATCATTAATGTAGCCAGGACAGTACCAGCTACACTAGAGGGAGACAGCAGCAAGCTTGAGAAATCCCTGAGGTTTGCATGTTTTGACATAAGAGTTTGTAGGCTGCAGCCTGCTTCATCATTTGCATTGTAGGCATAAAATAATGACTAACCGATTTGGGGAATGAAGGAGTAAATGGTAATAATAATCATCATCATCATCATCATCATCATCTTTATTTATACCCCACCACTATCTCCCCAAGAGGACTCGGGGCAGCTAACATGAGGCCAAGCCCAAGAATTACAATCAAGCAAAATAAAATACAGACAAGCAAATAATAGCATCAAAGTAAAATGCAAACGATAACAAAATATACAATAAAACAAACATAAGATCAAATGGTAGAGGAATTAAAACAAGACTGATTGGCTAGGTGGCATCATGAACAAAAAAATACACTAGCATTTAGTTACAGGCTCCATTTGTTACACCATAATAGCCACATTCCTAGAAACTTATTCACACGAAAAATGCCATTATTTGCATACTTATGAGAAAGTAAAGGCCACTGAATTAAGTAAAGGGTTGGAGACTGAAGTTACAGAAGGAAGTTCTTCCTTTCTTCCTTGCCATCATCTTGCTAGCATTTCTTTTAAGGAAAAAAATCATAAGGGAGAATCTCCCCTCAAAAAGTCTAGAGCAGTGGTTCTCAACCTTTCTAATGCCATGACCCCTTAATACAGTTCCTCATGTTGCGGTGACCCCCAACCATAAAAGTATTTTCGTTGCTACTTCATAACTGTTATTTTGCTACTGTTACGAATCATAATGTAAATAGTATCTGATATGCAGGATGTATTTTCATTTGCTGGGCCAAATTTGGCACAAATAGCCGGTACAGTGTTCCCTCGCTACCTCGCAGTTCAGTTACCGCGGACTCACTGCTTTGCGGGTTTATATTAGTAGCGAGAGAACACTGTATGCCCCAGCTGCGACCAGGAGGAAGGAGGTAAACAGGACAAGGGGGCAGCTCCTCCTCCCCCATCATCCTCTTTACTTCCCTCTTTCTCCTCATGGTCCCCGCCGGGGCTTCTTGCTGCCATTTGGCAGTTGTACAAATTAAGTTGTACAAATTAAGGAGCTACGTTTAAAGTTTTGAATGGATTACACCATCAGAATGAAGCATAATCTTCATTCACAATATAAAACAAAATTGTGAAGAAAATACAGGTGGGATTTGGAGAAACGTAACAAAACAAAGATTTTTAGATCTGTAGCTAGCCTGGTGCAGGTGTCCAAGTATTGGAGTACAATTCTGGAGACCACGGTTTGAATCCCCTCTTGGCCATGAAAGCTGATGACCTTGGAAAGGCAGTGGCAAACAAAACTGACTAAATTTTGCTAAACAAAACACCCACCCCCAAAAGAAAAACTTGGTAATTACCATTGCCTGGTAATTTCAGATATGTGGCACAGTGTATATAAAGCTGTGGTGGAATTGAACTGCAAAAGGTTCACTTCTTAGCACCTCTGTTTTGTCTGGAGTAGGTTTCAATTTGTTTTTCTTCATCCAGCCCATTATCTCCTCCAGGCATTCATACAGAGGAGACACACTATCCTTAGCTGAGGCTTTTTTTTTTGAAGGCATAGAGATATATTTGGGTGTCCTCAGCCTGCTGTTAACACCCTTCCCATGCCTATGGATGATCTCTCCCAGCGGCTTCATGTAAATATTAACGAGCATTGGGGATAGAAGTACACCTTGTGGGAAACCACATAACAGCTCCTTTTTTGAGGAGCAGCTATCTACAAGCACCACTATCTGGAACTTGCCTGAAAGGTACAACTGGAACGACTGCAACACAGTGCCTCCAATTCCCAGCCCCTTCAGGTGTTCCAGAAAGATGTCATGATCAATGGGATCAAAGGCCGCTAGGAGGTCTAGAAACACCAACAGGAACACACTCCCTCTGCCGGTGTTGAGATAAAGATCATGCATTAAGGCAACCATGGGAGATAGCTCCATATATTGCTCTGAAGCCGGTTTGAAATGGGTCAAGGAAGCGGATGCCATCCAAGACTTCCTGGAGTTGGCGAGCAACTGCCTTCTCAATCACTTTGCCCAAAAAGGAAGGCTGGTCTGCAATTATTAAGGTCCTGGGATCCAGGGAAGGCTTTTTCAACAGCAGTCTAACTACTGCTTCTTTTAAACAGGATGGAAAGTTTCCCTCCCTAGGAGATGCATTAATAATTTGTTGTATTTGAGATTGAATTGCATCTTCTCTCTGGACGACCAGCCAAGATGGACAGGGATCAAGATGCCAGGTTGCCTTCCTTACTTGCCCTAGAAGCTTGTCCACATCAACGGTACTCACTAATTGAAACTGATCTAGTGTAATCCCACTTACAGAGTTGCTGGATAGGGCCAGAACCACTGAAGCACAGTGCCTACAGTTCCCAAACCCCTTGGGCATTTTCGAAAGATACAATGGTTCATCATACTGAATGCCACTTAGAGGTCCAAAAGCACCAGCATTTTATTGCTTTGTTGCATGCTGAAACTCATATTCAAGTGGCTTGTCCTACAGTTGAGGTCATTTTAAGTAAAATACCCTTTTGAATTTTTCAATAAAGGGCCTCCTACCTTGCAAAGAAATATTCTTTTGTTTACATTGCAAGGTCTTGACAATCCTTTCGTATTATGTATGCAGAAATGCATAGTGTTTTGTGTGAAGGAAAGCTGCACAGCATGGCGATTTCTCGTAAGCTGCATTCCAACATTTCTCATGCAACAATCTGGAAACAAATTAACAAAAGAGAAATGAAAAGACAATAATGGAACTGCCAATTGTTGTATACTTGGTGGGGATTTTTATTAACGTATCATATGTGTGATAAAGCTTAGCAGCAATGAAACTGAATGTGCAGTCAAAACACATTTCAAGAGACAAATGAGGTTGTGTTACCTAAGAAGATTTAAATGATTTCCTTCTTTTAAAAAGCAAAATACTTTACGGCATTAGTGCTCTCCAATTAATCTACTATCATCTGCAAGAGCTGGGCTCCTATTTGAAGTATTGTCATCTGGAGGTACAGTAAAGTCTCGCTTATCCAACATAAATGGGCCGGCAGAATGTTGGATAAGCGAAAATGTTGGATAATGAGGGATTAAAGAAATGCCTATTAAGCATCACATTATGTTATGATTTTACAAATTCAGCACTAAAACATCATGTTTTACGACAAATCGACACAAAAAGGAGTTCAATAAATGATAACATTATGTAGTAATGAATTTAGCACCGAAGCATCACAATGTATTGAAACAGCTGTGGATCCGGGTGGGAGGCAGACTGCGCTGGATAAACGGTTCTGGCCCAACTTACATGTCCGAACGCATCCCCCCTTATGAACCATCTAGGACCTTAAGATCATTTGGGGAGGCCCTGCTCTCGTTACCGCCTTTGTCACAAGTATGTTTGGCGGAGACGAGAGACAGAGGCTTCTCGGTGGTGGTCCCTCAGCTATGGAACACCCTCCCATTAGATTGGCCACCTCCCTTTTAACATTCCGGAAAAAGTCAAGATGTGGCTTTTTGAAAGAGTGTTTTCAAATGAGGAGTAACTGACATAGGAAAATGGAATGACAACAATGAGACTGAACAACGTTTTTAACAAGGAGATACTATGAATTTATATTTATTGATTTGTTTAGTTTTTATTATATGTTATGTTTTTAATTATATTTATGATATTGTAAACATTGAATTTTACCCTGTTAACTGCCTGGAGTTGCTTACGGGCTGAGAAAAGCAGTATACAAATACAGTAAGTAAGTAAATAAATAAAAATACAGAATGTTGGATGAGTGAAGGTTGGATAACAGAGACTCTATTATACTTCATATGTTACTTCTTCAGCTAGCTGGCCACATTCTATCTCTGTCAAATTCCAGCAGGATTTTTTCTTATACCAAATACTGATGAATGTTGGGCAAGTGGGCTTATTAACAAAAGACCCTCCTCATAAATGTACAGCAAAGTAACTTATTAGCAGCAGCATGACCCAGCACCAGTAGCCCAAAGTGATGAACAAAAACACACAGACCAAATTGCCTCTGAGTGTCTGTCTATATATGTTGTGTGTCTATGGCATTGAATGTTTGCCTGTATAAGTACATTGTAATCCGCCCTGAGTCCCCTTGCTTATATTGAACGGCAGCTTTTGCTGAGTCATTGCATCCATTTAACTCTTTCAGTGCTTGACTCACATTTTTGTAATTAAAAGTATCTAGTTAAGTTTTAATATTTCGGACACTGAATACTGTATATTGTTGTTAATTGCTATCAGTTTGGTTCTTGGCACAGCTAATGCAGGATCTCTAAGGACGGTTGTTCACAGTCCTGCTTGGGCTTTGCACGCAAAGGGCTACGGCTTCCCAGATGGAGTCTATCCACTTCCAGTACCACTTGCTTCCTTAACAAACATCTATTATAACATATTTATTTTGTATTTAAAAAATCTTAAGCATCTATAGATACAAATGCTATTTTAAGCTATTTTAAAACTCTGCAACATAGATCCTCAGATGGATTCTACATGGTATTAGCATTACTGTTGCACAAAGACTTATGTCCAAAGTTTGTAAAGATAAAATATACACCATCTATGATTCAAAGGTCAGAAGATCTTACTGCTTAACATGTGTACATGTACTTTATAGACTATCAACTTTATGATTTTTCTTAGGAGGGGGAATAAGGTCACTACCTTCACAGGCGTGTCTGATAGGGACGAGAGACAGGGACTTTTCTGTGGTGGCCCCTCAGCTGTGGAATTCCCTCTCAAATAAAATTAGATCTGCCCCCTCCCTCCTGACCTTTAGGAAGCTAGTAAAAACATGGCTGTGTAACGAGACCTTCACAGAATGAGGGTGGAGATCACTAATTGACTAAGGCACAGACCACAATATATGGATTGGAATACATGGACTAATTTGGACATGATTTTACTTTAGCGAATGGCTTTTTAATGTAATTTTAATATGTATTTGGTAATTTTATTGTTGTTTTATGTTATGATGTTTAGATTTTAATGTTAGCATTGAATTTTTGCTGTCTGCCGATCTGAGTCCCTCTGCTGAGGTTGAGAAGATCGGGGCACAAAATTTTTAAATATATATATAAATAAATGTGAGTGCCTTTCTCATGTCTACATGTTTTTCTTCTCCCATTTTTATCCCCCCCTCCCCTTTTATTACATTTTAATCGCTTTTAAAAAGTACGTGCTAAGTGTATAAAGTTCATTGGGGAGAGGAATTCTGGTGAAGAAATTTGTTTCTGAAAAACCTTGAGCTTAAGGATAGAAGAATCAATATTGACAGAGCTGCCTTGAGGTATTTTGCTGCCTGAGGTGGGGAACACAATAGCATCCCTATCCTTTCCATGTACACAAGCTCTCCACTAAGGATGTAAAAGTCTTGTCAGGCACATCCATCTTAAAAGAAGTATTGTGCAATAACACTGTAGGTTTATTTACACAGAAGTATGCCTCAATACACTCAAAGATCTCGGCTTACCTCTGCATGATTAATGTTAATTCTGCAATTGAAAGAGGCAGTTCTGTGTGGGAGCTGGAAGGAGAGGCCAAAACGTGGGCAGTACTCTCCAAATGGTAAAAGTAATGACGGAACTGCAGATTATAAAGATCAATAACTGAAATGACTCAAAATATATTCCTCAGTACAGAAATCTGTGTGGAAAGTATTTTCCTTACTGTACTTTTGCTTGCTTATTCTCTCACACCCATGCATACTACTTCACATCCAATCTGAAAAACAAAATCATCTGAGAAAGCAGATTAATTTATGTCAGAATCAAATTGAGAATATAGTTATCATGTATATTTTTTAAAAAATCACAAACAAAATTAAAAACTTGGCATTATGCTAAATGTCCTTTGACCAGAAGCTGGCCGCTTGGAGTGCCTCTGTTGTAGCTGTGAAAAAGTCCTCCATTGTGCATGTGGCAGAGCTCAGACTGCATTGTAGTTGGTGGTCTGTGGTTTGCTTTTCTCCACACTAACATATCGTGGACTCCATTTTGTGGTTCTATTT
Organism: Anolis apletophallus; assembly: GCA_030556195.1. NCBI lineage: Eukaryota > Metazoa > Chordata > Lepidosauria > Squamata > Anolidae > Anolis > Anolis apletophallus. The sequence continues at coordinate 35,085,215 of JARBWK010000010.1, forward strand.
CTTAAGATTGGCTCTGCATCTCATGGTGTCAGAGCGCAGTCTATTAAGTGCCTTCTAAGTCGCCGAGCCTTCTGTGTGCCCAGAGGAGAGTTTCTCATCCGGTCTAAGCCACTCGTTGAGGTTCCGGGTTTTAGCCTGCCACTTTTGGCCTCTTGCTTGCTTAGGTATTCCTGCGAGTGTATCAGTTGATCTTAGGAAGCTATTTCTTGATTTAAGAGGCTGGCATGTTGGCTGATATCCAAACAGAGGATGGGCCAGAGATGTCAATGCCTTGGTCCTTTCATTATTGGCTGCTACATCCTGACAGATGTCAGGTGGTGCGATATCAGCTAAACAATATCATTTCTCCAGTGGTGTAGGGTGCAGACATCCTGTGATAATGTGGCATGTCTCATTAATGTGGTGACATGTATCCCACACTGGGCATGCATATTCAGCAGCAGATGAGGAAGTTAAAGGAGATGACAGCACAAAGCAAAATTAAACACAGGTTGAATATTCCTTATCCAAAATATTTGGGACCAGAAGTTTCCATATTTCTGGGTTTTTCCAGATTTTGAATTTGCATGAACTTAATGAGATATCCTAGAGATGGGACTCAAGTCTAAACACAATATCCTTTTATTTTCCATACATTCAGTATGTACATAACCTGAAAGTAATTTTATACATGATAAATATAATTTTGTGTAGGAAGCAGCGTTTGTGTACATTGAACCTCTGGAAAACAAAGGTGACACTATCTCATCTACCCATATGAACAGTTTTAGATTTTGGAGTATTTTGGATTTCAGAATTCCAAATAAAGGATGCTTAACTAATAACAGCTTTTCATCATTTCAAGACAGATCAGGAACATTCTTTTTGGCCTCAAACTTTTTGCCATGAAGTCAGCCATAAAAGAACTGAGTAAGATCTTCAAGGGTAAAGACATATAATTAAATACCAAGTCAAAAAAATTTAAGTCACAATATTTTTTATTTCTATCTGTGATTGTGAAAGCTGAATAATTAAGAAAGTTGTCATAAAGTCATTTGAAATGTAGTGCTGGCAAAAGTTCTGAAAATAGTAGACAGTCAAACACATAACTATTAGAATAAATCAAGTGTAAACTAGAAATGAAGATGATTAAACTGAAACCATCATATATTGGACATTTCAGGAAATGATGTGGTGTATTGTAAAAGATTATAATGCTTGGATAATCCAATAAAGAAAGCTATAGCCTTCAACCTGGACAACACAACCAATGACTGGGGATCTTGGAGGTCACTTGGAGGTCTCTCATTCATAGGGTTGCCATATGTTGAAATGGATTTTATGGCAAATTATATTAACACTGGCTGAAGGATTTTGCAAGTTGTACCCCCCCCCCCAAAACTTTTTTGAGTCCTGCTTTTTCTGTTGAGGCACCTAGGATGCATAAGTCCCCCTTCCTTAAGAGCTTTGTGTCGTCGTCCCCCTTTCAGTATGTTGCCACGTACGAGTGCTCATATTGTTGAGGTGAGCTTTTGCTTTGTCTCTTGCTTAAGTTGAAATTTTACAGGCTCCACTGTGTCCTTGATTTAACTTTGTTAAATGATGTGCTCTTAAAAATCTGATTGTTTTTATTGATTTTGTTTCTCCCTGATGTTAGCTGCCTTAAGTGGTTTTTCAAAAAATGGAAAGAGGAAGAAGACACGGTGTACATAATGTAGAACCCAAGAAGAAAATGCAGGGATGAAGTAATTGTATGAAATGGCTAAAGGACATTCTGTGAAGAGACAGGCCATACTGTGGTGTAGAATAATAAATATATAAGATTAAGTTTTTTAAAAAACAAATTAAAAATAGACAAAGTGATCTGACTACTTCAGGCAGAAAATGCTAGGAGATGGCAAAAGGTGTTGGCCACATGCTCTACCTTGAGCACTTTAGAGAAAGGTGCTCTGCGGATGCCATGCAAAGTGCTTTTCAATGGTTAGTAGTCATGGCCTCGGTATGCATCTCATTTGTTTCATGTTTTCATTTCGTACTGTTTATTCGGATGGCACAAAATGGTACACCCCCTCCTGTCTGAAAAAATTGGTGAAATGAAAGGTAAGTGGGCCAGTTGATTTTCAGTGCTTGGCTGTTGGCCCTGCGCTCGGTGCACTCAGCTGTAAGCAATGGCAGGCCCTGCCAGGGCCTACAGCTAAGCGCCAGGTGCCTCTTACTTGACTCTTGGCATTCGGCTGTAGGCCCTACCAGAACCTACAACCGAGGAACAGCAGGCATTCAGCTGTAAAGCCTTGCCAAGGCCGACAGTAAAGTACGCCAGTTGCTTGGCTTAGGCCCTGCCAGGGCCTACATTTGAGCATGCCAGGTTCTTGGCGCACTTGGCTGTAGGCTGTGCCATGCCCTAGCCTCTTACTCAACGCTCGGATGTAGGCCTAGCCAGGGCCTACATCTGAGTGCAACAGGGGCTTGGTGCACTTGGCTGTAGGCCCTGGTGGGGCCTACAGCCAAGCGCGTCTTACTCGGTGCTCAGTGCTTGACTGTAGGCCCTAGCGGTTTGCCACCAATGGGCCGAAAATAATCTCTTTTTTCAGACATTGGATGAAAAGCTCATTTGGAAAGGCACACGTTTTGGGAGAGGTGCTTGAAAACTAAAACGGGACCATACGAATGAAACCAACCGAAACGGATAGTGGTTTTGTACAAATGCACAAGACTAATGGTTAGTATTGGAGAAAGATTTAACTGCCAGTACACTTTGACCTTACATATGAAACTCAAGCAGTAAAAAATTTTGGACAGGAGAAATTACTCGGTTTTGTTTAAAACATAATTTGTTAGTAGCGTGATATTCACAGATTCATTAGTAGCGTGATATTCAGAATGCCTACCAACACATCATCTTCCTTTTAAAAATGGATTTGCATAAAAATGAATGTATCTTTTCTGTGCATTTTCTACAAATTAAAAAAATGTTCATATATTCTTTGCACCAAAAGTTTCTGTAATGATTCTGGTTCCCTCTCAAACATTTTGCTGTGTGACTTTCAGACTATAAAACAAAGACAGGGACTGCCTTCTTATTGATCTTGGTAAGCTGATCAAGGAGCTGTTTTCAGCTGAAAAGCAGGGCAAAAATGCTACAGATAAATAAAATGAACATCTTGTTCTGCTCAACGTAACAGCACCGAGAATAACGCAATAATAAAGACTTTTACCAGGTCAGGCAGTACAAATGATTTCCACAGCTTTTCCCTTCCCTATTTTGACTGGGGATATGGTTTTTCTAGAAAAATCTCCAGTGAAAAAAATGAGTGGTCTACATAATGTTTGGTTTAAGTATTTCATGCCCAATATTTAACCCATCTAACATATTTGAGGAGCCCCTAGTAGTGCAGTGGGTTAAAATTGCTGACTGAAAGGTAGCAGGTTTGAATTCGCGGAGTGGGGTGAGCTCCAGCTGTTAGCCCCAGCTTCTGCCAACCTAGCAGTTTGAAAACATGCAAATATGAGTAGATCAATAGGTACTGCTCCAGTGGGAAGGTAACAACGCTCCATGCAGTCATACCAGCTACATGACTTTGTAGGAGTCTACAGACAATGCCGGCTCTTTGGCTTAGAAATTGAGATGAGCAACACCTCTCAGAGTCAGTCACAACTAGACTTAATGTCAAGGGGAAACCTTTACCTTTTCCTTAACATATTTGAGTGTAGTACAACAGCCCAGTAAATCATGGGCATCTACTGGTTAATCGATCAACATAGACAGCAGGAAATGGTAGCATCAGAAAATTTTCCACCCCATATCTTTAATTTTAAATTTGTAGCTACTGCAGTTTTTTCCACATTTTTTGTTGAAAACAATTCTTTGTTGACAGAGACAATTATCATTGCCATCTCAATATTTCGTTACTAACAGCTCCATTAGCTAACAGTATATTCTTTCCTTCCTCTGGAATTACCTAAAAGCTTACTCTAGGAGAGTTAATCTCAATTCTTCAGGCAAATTTTGGGGTGCACAGGAAGGAGATTGCTCCTGCTGGTTCTGCTGATAGGAACAATTTCATCAGCTCCCTTTGAATGTAGGCTCTAAAACACAGTAGATGTTTCACACTAATATTTCTAATCCAATTCTTAAATTATTAAAGCTCATTAATTTAATTACTGAAGCAGTAGAACATGAGTACATGTTAATTTCTACATCATATTTTATTCTCCAGATTCGATAAAAGAACTCAACGTTTGACAAATGCAATATGCTGCTGTTTATGTTTTTCCTCTCACTGTGCCAATTATCAGATTTTTCATATGTTCATCTTTTTTGCAAATTATAATAGTAATCAACTTTTTTGCTGTCATGAAATAAGAAATGGTTGAGCAATAGATTATTGATTCATATGAATGCAACTCTTCAGTGGCTTTTCTAAATTAAAATGGCAAAATACCCAATCTCTGTTTATAGCCCCCATAATTTGCCTCTTAAAATATTTAGAGTAATATAATCAAAGAGCTGGAAGGGGCTATATGGGCCCCCAAGTGTAGCCTTCTGCTCAAGGGAAGAGCTCCAGGTAAACTTCTTCAGCAAGTAGCTGTCCAGCCTCTTACTGAAGATATTCAGAGAAGGAGATCCCATCACTTTTTAAAAGGTAATTGGCTCTTACTGTCAATACATTCTTTCTAAGGGTCCTAACACAAGGTAAAAAGGGTAAACTCAGTCTTGCTGCATTATGTTCCAAGACTAGGAATGCGTTTCTCAACCCGAGGGCCAGAGGGGTTGCCAAAGACCATCAGAAAACACAGTATTTTCTGTTGGTCATGGGGGTTCTGTGTGGGAAGTTTGGCCCTATTCTATTGTTGGTGGGGTTCAGAATGCTCTTTGATTAAAAATGAACTATAAATCCCAGCAACTACAACTCCCAAATATCAAGGTCTACTTTCCCCAAATTCTACCAGTGTTCACTTTGAGTATCCGTGCCAAGTTTGGTCCAGATCCATCACTGTTGGAGTTCACAGTGCTCTTTGGATGTAGGTGAATAACAACTCCAAAACTCAAGGTCAATGCCCACCGAGCAGTGTTTCTCAACCTGGGAGTCAGAACCCCAGGGGGGGGGGGTGTCGCGCGGGGGGTCAGAGGGGTCGCCAAAGACCATCAGAAAACAGTATTTTCTGTTGGTCATAGGGTTCTGTGTACCAAGTTAGGTTCAATTCCATTGTTGGTGGAGTTCAGAATGCACCTTGATTGTAGGTGAACTATAAATCCCAGCAACTCCAACTCCCAAATGACAAAATCAATTCCCCTACCCCCACCCCCACCCACATTCAAAATTGGGTGTAAGGTATTGGATATTTGTGCCAAATTTGGTCCAATGAATGAAAATACATCCTGCATATTAAATATTTACCTTACAATTCATAAGAGTAGAAAAATTACGATTAGGAAGTATCTATCTATCTCCATACACACATATAATACAAGTGAAAAATGTGTATGTGTGTATGTAGCAGAGATGTCCACTTACACAGACAGCCTCCCACCTCCACAAACAGGCTAAGGTTCCAAGTGCTGAGAAGGCTTCAAGGCACTCCCTCCACTGACATTGCAGGTTAGAGCAAGTGCCATGAACATGTAGCCCAAACATGACTAATGTCATCCTCAAACACTATGGCCCACCACCCTAGGATTGCTTTCATTCGGGGAGAATTTCATCCTAAATTTGATTTGTTTCCTCCACCACAGGCAGGCATCCCAGGGTTCCTTGTGTGGAATTTGCATGACCCTGCCCACTGCATCTCCTTTAAGCCTGCCCTACCCTTTCCTATGCATAGCACACAACAAACACACATGAATTGCTCAGTAATTGAACAGACGGAGGGGTTTGGGGGACTGAGCCTGATTGTAAATACTGGTAGGATTTGGGGTGACTGCCCCTGCCATATGGGAGTTGTAGTTCACCTTTATCCAGAGCACTGAACCCAGCTGACAACAGAACTGGACCAAACTTGGCACACACACCCAACATGGCAAACTGTGCATACAGGCCTGGTTTGCGGAGGATTGATCCACGATTCTGGGAACTGTAGTTCACCCACATCATTATATATTTTTAAAGAGAGCATTAATTAAAAAATGAAATCAAAGACTGGCTTTTTCCTAAGAAATAGTGTTACTATTTAACTAAATGATATTACCTAACACCCCAAAACAAACAAAGCCTTTTTCAAATAACCCGGCCATTGCTGGGCACCCAAACTAGTATATAATAAACTAGCTGTACCCGGCACGCGTTGCTGTGCCCTATTTAGAAGATGCGAGAAAGTCTGAGTATCTAAGGGTTGGAATTGATGTTACTTATGTTCTTTGTAGGGTCATGGCTGTGTCGTTGTGGGTTGTTCTGGTGGGTGGGATGTTGAAGTCCTATGGAGTTGTCGGTGTGTGGTGTTCCTGGCGTTCTGCAGAGCTTGTGGATATACAATGTTTTTTGTCTTTCCGTCTGCTGTGTTGATGTAGAGGTTCTGTGGTTTCCCAACTCTGGAGCACGCTACGTAGAGTTGTCCGTGGGAGAAGCATTCTGTGTCAAGGTCTGTGCCACAGATTTGTAGTGTTTGTCCTTGAGCCTTGTTTATGGTGATGGCAAAAGTGTAGTGCAGTGTCTTTCTGTTCTGGCGTTTGTTCTGCCCTTTTTTGTGTGATGTATGTAGCGTTGCGAGTGTGTCGTCCGATGCTGTTCTTTTTAGGAGGCATGGCTTGTCTTTTGGGTCAGCTTATGCCTGTGTGGAAGGAAGGAATGGCATACAAATGGGTTGAGCAGTAGACGCAAGGTTGTGTTATGTGCGTATTGTGTTGTGTGTAGGTATTACTTTTGTGTTATTCTGGGGGTATGTGTTTGTCAGTGGTGCCTGTGTCCCTGGTGCCCTATTTGTCTCCCTCCTAGATCTTGACCGTGGCAGTTTAACCCTCAACTGAAATTTCTCAGCATTCTAAGTGGCTTTGCCCACCATTACTATGGTAACTGATGTTGGCCAATGGGTTTTGCTGGCTGCCGCAGAGGATGCTGGGAAATGTAGTTTTATTTTTACTTGTGGTTTTGGGGGCCTTTTAGGGTTGGGGGGGAGTTTCTTTGCTACAAACGTACCTTGCTTGAGGCCTATTTCTGTTGGCAAGTTTTGTGTTTCTGCGTTGTAAGGTTTCTCTGTTTGAGGTAGTCTTCACATGACGACTCTTCCTTTATATAATATATAGCAGTTCTCTCACAAATCCCAGGTAAATATCAGTGTGGTGTGACACAGTGTAACCACTCTAAATGCTGTATTCTTACATTAATCAGGGTGCAAAATAGGCTTGAAACATGTAGTTTCATACTATTAACAGGTAATAGCATGTTCTGAAAATTTATGGGCCTATTTTATCCTTTTGGCAGCATACCAAAGTAATTATACGGCTGGAAGAAAGTTGGGGAAAGAGAAACGTTTATAATCATGATTTGTTTGCTGGCAAAATGTTCAGGGTTTTGGAACACAGGAAGTAGAAAGAATTGTAGACTTGGAAGGGATCCCAAAGGCTCTCTAATCGAAACCCCAACGGATGAATGAATCCACAGCTAAACCACTCCTGATAGGTAGGCATCCAATCTCCAATAAAGGAGAACCCATCATTTTCCAAGGTAACCCATTCCACTGTTAATGATTTCAGCACAGATTTAAAATGTGCTTCAAGTCAGTTGAGAAACTGGCTCCTCCAGATTATTTTGGCCTACAATATCCATCAGTCTCACACAGCATAACCCATACTAAGGAGCTCTGGTTGTTGTAATCCGAAGCCTCTGAAATGACAGATTCCCGCTCAACATTAGAATGGTAGAGGAATAAGTGAATGTTTTTGTGACCAGAGTTCTTCTGGCTATATAGAGTGTAGACTGATCATGCAGTTCTATGTTCTACTCACTAGAGGCTGCTAGTTGTTTTTTTTTTATTTTAAGAAAATGATACTGTAATTATAAAGTTCAAAAAAAATATTAGTTGTTCAGATATAGATAAAAAATCCCCTCATATAAAACAGCAACAAGTATTCAACCTTACGTACAGCTCTTGAATCCTGTTTAATGCATATTTTTGGTTTAATTGAGGTACCAAAAGATTTCTGGGCATAACTGAAGATGCTGGCCTTTAAAGCCCCAAGCATTTTAAACCCTACACGTATGTTTTGGACTAACTAGAAAAATTTTCACCACCTAAACTGTGCTTTAAAGGCTACTGGGTATTCTACGACAGACATCAGAAGAGCTGCAAAACCATGAATAAGCCATGAGAGTAAAGACAGATTCAGAAGAAGGAGCCTCCAGTGGGGCAATGGGTAAACCCTTGTGCTGACAGGACTGCTGACCGAAAGGTCAGAGATCCGAATCCAGGGAGAGGGGTGGGCTCCCGTCTGTCAGCACCAGATTCTCATGCAGGGACATGAGAGAAGCCTTCCACAAGATGGTAAATCATCTGGGTGCCCCCTTGCAGACAGCCAATTCTCTCACACCAGAAGTAACTTGCAGTTTCTCAAGTCACTCCTGATACACACACACAAACCTAGAGGAAAAGTGGTCTTACCATACATCAGAGAAACCATTGACCACATAGGGAAGCTGATGAAGAAACACACAACAGCTGACGAAGAAACATGACCACATAGGGAAGCTGATGAAGAAACACAACCTATACCAATCTACAGATCAACTAAGAAAATTCAACAAAAGGATAGGAGGGATTCTCTAACCACTGCAGGAGACTACCGTATACCATGCAGTTGTGGACAAGTCTACATAGGGACCACCAAACGCAGTGCCCAGACATGAATAGAACATGAAAGGCACTGCAGACTAATTCAACCAGAGAAGTCAGCTATACCACAGCACTTGATGAACTAACCTGGACACAGAATCTTATTTGAGAACACAGAAATTCTAGACCACTCTGACAGCCATTATGTCAGGCTACACAGAGAAGCCACTGAAATTCACAAGCACATGAACAATTTCAACAGAAAGGAAGAAACCATGAAAATGAACAAAATCTAGTTATCAGGTATTTTAAAAATACCAGATTCAAGACAGTAAATAATGAACACCATTCTGGCAGAATTTCTAAGCCAACATGACATAAGGAAATTCACTATGAAAAGCTTCCCCTTCCGATACGCTCCAATGATAACCTGTTGACTGTCAAATCCAACTATAGTACAGTTGATACAATGTAAATCAGCAATGATTATGGATTTTGTGTGTGTCAACAACTTTGATCCCTATGTCCTCTAAACTATGTGTACCTTCAAGTTGCTTGTTAACTTATTGCAACTCCGTGAAATTTATAGGATTTTTTTAGGCAAGGAAAATTCAGAGGTGGCCAGTTCATTCCTGAAATAAAGTTTTCATTGGTGTAATAAACAGGTAGGGAGTTTAGGAAAAAAATGTCTATTTCTGTTTTATTGACTATTCCAAAGCCTTTGACTGTATGGATAATAATAAATTGTGGCAAGTTCTTACCGGTATGGGGATACCAAGCCACGTTGCCTGTCTCCTGAGGAATCTGTATAATGACCAAGTAGCAACAGTAAGAACAGACCACGGAACAACCGACTGGTTCAAGATTGGAAAAGGAGTACGACGGGGCTGTATACTCTCACTCAACCTATTCAACTGGTATGCAAATCACCTCATGCTTGATGAATCCAAGACTAGAGTTGTTGCTGTTTATTTGTTCAGTCGCTTCCGACTCTTTGTGACCGCATGGACCAAGCCAGAGCTCCCTGTCAGCCTTGGCCACCTCTAGCTCCTTCAGAATCAAGCCAGTCACTTCAAGGATACCATGCATCAATCTGGATTGAAACCTGGCTAAACTGTAGGAAACAAAGGGTGGTAATAAACGGACATTTCTCTGGGTGGAAAGAGGTGAGAAGTGGCGTACCCCAAGGTTCAGTTTTGGGTCCGTTACTTTTTAATTTATTCATTAAAGATCTGGATGTAGGAGTAAATTGTGAGGTAGCAAAGTTTGCAGACGACACTAAATTGTTCAGGGTAGTTAAAAATGAAACTGATTGTAAAGAGCTCCAGAAAGATCTCTTGAAATTGAGCGAATGGGCAACAAAGTGGCAAATGCATTTTAACCTAAACAAGTGTAAAGTCATGCACATCGGGGCAAAGAACCCCAAATACACTTATCAACTGATGGGATCAAAGCTTTCGGAGACAAACCAGGAAAGGGATCTTGGGGTTTTGGTGGACAGCTCAATGAAGATGTCAACCCAGTGCGCTGCAGCAGTGAAAAAAGCAAATTCTATGCTTGGCATGATCAGGAAGGGAATCGAAAATAGGTCGGCAAATGTTGTATTGCCTCTCTACAAATCTATGGTGAGGCCACATCTGGAGTACTGTGTACAATTCTGGTCACCGCACCTCAAGAAGGATATAACGGAACTGGAAAAGGTACAAAGAAGGGCAACAAAAATGATCCAAGGGGTGGAGCAGCTCCCTTATGAAATCAGGTTGCAACGCCTTGGTCTTTTCAGCCTTGAAAGACGGCGTTTAAGAGGTGACTTGATCGAAGTGTATAAAATCATGCATGGGATAGAAAAGGTGAATAAAGAAAAATATTTTCTCTGTCACACAACACTCGGACTAGGGGCACTCCCTAAAGCTCCAAGGTAGGAAAGTTAGGACTAATAAAGGGAAATATTTCTTCACCCAGAGGGTCATCGGGTTATGGAACTCACTTCCAGAGGAGGTTGTGACAGCTGTCAGCCTGGATAGCTTCAAGGCAGGATTAGACAGATTCATGGATACCAAGAGAATCAGTAGCTACTGAAATGGACATCCAAGTGCCACCTCTGTGTTGATGGAGGCAGGCAGGATTTTCCCCGTACTGGTTGTGGGGGTCGGGAGCAGGTGAGGGTTTTGCCCTCCTTTCTGCTAGAGATCCCTGTGTACAACCGGTGGGCCACTGTGTGACACAGAATGCTGGACTAGATGGGCTGAGGCCCGATTCAGCATGGCTCTTCTTATGTTCTTATGTTGCCCTTGGTTGGCCTCTCTTCCTTTTTCCCTCCATTTTCCCCAGCATCATTGTCTTCTCTAAGCTTTCCTGTCTTCTCATGATGTGGCCAAAGTACGTCATCTTTGACTCTAATATCTTTCCCTCCAATGAGCAGTTGGGCTTTATTTCCTGAAGTATGGACTGGTTGGATATTCTCGCGGTCCAAGGCACTCTCAGAATTTTCCTCCAGCACCACAGTTCAAAAGCATCTATCTAGCTTCGCTCAGCCTTCCTTATGGTCCAGCTCTCACATCCATAGATTACTACAGGGAATTCCAGACTAGAGTTAAAATGGCTGAAAGAAACATTAACAACCTTAGATATGCAGATGATACCAATTTGATGGCCGAAAGCGAGGAGGAGCTGAGGAGCCTTCTAATCAAGGGGAAAGAAAAAAGTGCAAAAGCTGGGTTGCAGCTAAACACAAAAAAAACTCCCTAAAAATAAAATCCCCAAAACCAAGATTATGGCAACCAGACTGATTGATAACTGGAGAGAGAGAGAGAAAACATGGAGGCAATGACAGACTTTGTATTTCTAGGCACAAAGATTATTGCAGACACAGACTGCCAGAAAATCAGAAGACTTTTACTTCTTGGGAGGAGAGCAATGACCAATCTCTATAAAATAGTGAAGAGACATCACACTGGCAATGAAGATTCGCATAGTTAAAGCAATGGTATTCCCCATAGTAACCTATGGATGCGAGAGCTGGACCACAAGGAAGGCTGAGTGAAGGAAGAGAGACGCTTTTGAGCTGTGGTGTTGGCGGGACTTGCTTCTGAGTAGACATGCCTAAGAACAAAATGTGTTCAATATGCACCAATAATTTCCAACTCTTTGGTCCTTCAGGTTTTTTAGAATCCATTCCCCAGAATTCCTCACAGCTGGTCAAGCTGGCCTGGGTTTTTGGGAGTTGGAAGCCTCAAAACCTGAAGAACCAAAGACTGGGAACCATTGCATTTTCTACACTGTAGATAAATGCAGTTTGGCACCACTTTATGTGCTGTGGTTCAATGTTATGGAATATTGGGATAGGTAGTTTGCTGACACACCACTACTCAAGGCTGAAGACCTTGTAAAACTACAACTAGATGGATTACATAGCATTGAGCCATGGAAGTTCAAGTGTCAGGCTGCATGCTGTTAGGAATTGTGGGTGTTGGAGTCCAAAACACCTGGAATGCCCAAGTTTGCCCACGCATCTTTTATTGCTCCCTCGATCCTCATTTGATACAAACAGTGCAGGGTTTGCCAAACTGCTCTGCTAGATTTTGTGGTCTTCTTTATTTATTATTTAGTAGGTGTTCCCTGCCATGCGTTGCTGTGGCCCAGTCTGTGTATGAGTCTTGTGTGTATATATTTGTGTATATGTGTATATACAGTGTGTGGTTTTGCATATGAATTGCAATGTATTATTTTTGGCTTTTTAAGTCTCTTCCGCTGTGTTTTTCATTGTTTTTATGAGTGATGGTCACCCATTGGTCTGATAGGTGTATTGTGTCCAAATTTGGTGTCAATTCGCCCAGTGGTTTTTGAGTTATGTTAATCCCACAAACAAACATTACATTTTTATTTATATAGATTTATGACATTTATATGCTGCTCTTCTCACCCCAAAGGGGACTCAGAGCGACTTACAAGATATAAATACATACATTATATTATATTATTAGCATTGCACAATATCAGTATTATAGGTTATTATATTATACTATACCATCATATTGTAATATTATTAGTAATATTACATGTAATATAAAATATATAATTACTAGCTGTTCCCTGCCACACGCTGCTGTGGCCCGGTCTGATGATCTGGAAAATAAAGTAATGAGAAAGGGTTGGTTTCTAATATATGTAATTTCTTTATGCTTGTGGGTAAACAGTACTTCTTGTTGTTTCTTTGACAGTGTTGATGTAGAGATTGTCTGGTTTGCCTACTCTGGAACATGGAACATATTATTGTCCTTCTTTAGGGGTACCTTTCAAATCTGTGATATTATATCTGCCATGTGTGTGTGTGAATCATATCTATCTATCTATATCTATGGCTGGGTGGCTCTTTGTCAAGAGGGCTTTTTCTTGCTCTGGTGAAGGGAGTTGGACTGGACGGCCTCAAGGCAGCATTTCTTAACCTGGGGGTTGGGACCCCTGGGGGGTGACACGAGGGAGTTTCAGAAGGGTTGCCAAAGACCACCAGAAAATACAGTAGTTTCTGTTGGTCGTGGGGGTTCTGTGTGGAAAATTTGGCCCAATTCTATTGTTGGAGAGGTTCAGAATGCTCTTTGATTGCAAGTGAACTATAAATCCCAGCAAGTACAACTCCCAAATGTCAAGGTCTCTTTCCCCCAAACTCCATCTGTGTTCATATTTGGGCATATGGAGTATTTGTGCCAGGTTTGGTCCCGATCCACCATTGTTTGAGTCCACAGTGCTCTCTGGATGTAGGTGAACTACAACTCCCAAACTCAAGGTCAGTGCCCACCAAACTCTTCCAGTATTTTCTGTTGGTCATGGGAGTTCCGTATGCCAAATTTGGTTCAATTCCATTGATAGAGTTCAGAATGCTCTTTGATTGTAGCTGAACTATAAATCCCAGCAACTACAACTTCCAAATGACAAAATCATATTTTGTTTTTGAGTGATGGTCACTCCTTGGGTTTGTAGGTGTCTTGTGGTCAAATTTGGTGGCAATTCGTCCAGTAGTTTTTGAGTTATGTTAATCCCACAAACCAACATTACATTTTTATTTATATAGAAGATAATATTGTATTGTTATTATTATTAATATTATATTGCATTGCATTATAATATTATAAATATATGTATATACAATGTATTATATTATTAGTATAGCACAGTTGTATTATATTGCATTACATTATATTATAAATATATGTATATGCAATATATTATATGAGTATAGCATAGTAGTATTATATTGCATTACATTACATTATAAATATATGTATATACAATATATTATTAGTATAGCACAGTAGTATTATATTGCATTACATTATAATATTATAAATATATGTATATACAATGTATTATATTAGTAGGACAGCACGGTAGTATATTGCATTACATTATAATATTATAAATATATGTATATACAATGTATTATATTATTAGTATAGCACAGTAGTATTATATTGCATTACATTATATTATAAATATATGTATATACAATATATTATATTAGTATAGCATAGTAGTATTATATTGCATTACATTATATTATAAATATATGTATATACAATATATTATTAGTACAGGACAGTAGTATTATATTGCATTACATTATAATATTATAAATGTATGTATATACAATGTATTATATTATTAGTACAGCACGGTAGTATATTGCATTACATTATAATATTATAAATATATGTATATACAATGTATTATATTATTAGTATAGCACAGTTGTATTATATTGCATTACATTATATTATAAATATATGTATATACAATATATTATATTAGTATGGTATAGTAGTATTATTTTGCATTACATTACATTATAAATATATGTATATACAATATATATTAGTATGCCATAGTAGTATTATATTGCATTACATTATATTATAAATATATGTATATACAATATATTATTAGTATAGCACAGTAGTATTATATTGCATTACATTATAATATTATAAATATATGTATATACAATGTATTATATTATTAGTATAGCACAGTAGTATTATTTTGCATTACATTATATTATAAATATATGTATATACAATATATTATTAGTACAGGACAGTAGTATTATATTGCATTACATTACATTATAAATATATGTATATACAATATATTATATTAGTATAGCATAGTAGTATGATATTGCATTACATTATATTATAAATATATGTATATATAGCACAGGAGACAAGGTGGAGCTCTTTTCCTGGCCCTCTCTTTTCACTCTGGGACTTCATCTCCCAGAATCCCTAATCATTAGCTGCGGAAGCTGAGCATTCTGGGAGTTGAAGTCCAAGGGGGGGGAAATACCCTGGAGGACTCAAATAGAGGAAGCACTGCCGTCCTTTCGCAATCCGCTCCCCATTCCCGTTGACCTTCTGCTTCTCCTGACAACACTGAACCTGCCTTGTTACGGCGACGTTCCTTTTCATGCCTTGGCTGTGATAGGCTGGCTCGTTCGTGACGTAGACGTCGCCTGGGCCAGTAGGAAAACACCACGGCTCCCAGGCGGTAGTAAAACACCGTGGGTCTGTGTTTCCCATCCGGAAGCTTTTAAGGATCGGACTCGAGAGAGGAAAGAAATTGGTTTGGGGACTTGGATGACAGGAAAAGGGGATTCGCAGCGGCAGGAGCAGCGAAGGAGAAGTGGGGCCGCCCTTCTGAGTCCCGTGTCGTTGATCTGTGAGGCTAGGCCTACCTTTAGAAGGTAGAGGAGGGGAATAATTGACTCTTGGCCTCATTCCCTGCCTCCTTCCTGAAGGGGCTTTACCAGAGAGGAGCCCAGAGAGCCTTTCAGAGGGCAGCCTTGACACTGACACCTCCTCTGTTCGGATTTGGAGCCTCCCTAGGCCTGCCTCTCTTGTAGGCCTGCACCTGTAAGGCTTCCCTGTGTGTCGCTCAGGCCTCTCTTGTAGGCCTGCACCTGCAAGGCTTCCCTGTCCGGCCTTGGGGAGGGCTCTCCTCGCCTTCCCAGGACCACGGCTTTGGACTACGTCTGTGACATGTCCCCCATCACTTCCCGCAAGGACAGCAGCCGCCAGCGCCGGCCTGGCAACTACCAGAGCTCCTTGGACGTCCTGAAGAACGACACTTCGGACCTGGATTTCTATGAAGATGGCCCCGCCGAGGCAGGCGCCGGCGGAGACCGAGAGGCCCTGCTTGGGGAGCCCAACGCCAGGCCTCTTGGGCACCCGCAAGGCTACCGAGCAGAGCTGGGCAGTATCTCGCTCCTCCTTTTCCTCTACGTCTTGCAAGGCATCCCTTTGGGCCTTGCGGGCAGCATCCCGCTCATCCTGCAGAGCAAGAACGTCAGCTACAAGGACCAGGCGTTCTTCAGCTTCGTCTTTTGGCCGTTCAGCTTGAAGCTCCTCTGGGCCCCCTTGGTGGACGCCGTCTACTTCAAGAGCTTTGGCCGCCGCAAGTCCTGGCTGGTGCCCACTCAGTACACCTTGGGCCTCTTCATGATGTACCTCTCCAAGCAGGTGGACTCTCTGCTCGGGGGAGCGGATGGCAAGAGTCCCGACGTGCTAGCCCTCACTGTCACCTTCTTCTTGTTTGAGTTTCTGGCGGCCACCCAGGATATCGCAGTGGACGGCTGGGCGTTGACTATGTTGTCCCGGGAGAATGTGGGCTATGCGTCCACTTGCAACTCTGTAGGCCAGACAGCTGGCTACTTCCTGGGGAATGTCTTGTTCTTAGCACTTGAATCAGCTTCTTTTTGCAACAAGTATTTGCGGTTTCAGCCTCAACCCCAAGGAGTTGTTACACTTTCAGGTATCATTTGTTGAAGGGAATAGAATAATAATTTGTTGTTGTTTATTCGTTCATTCACTTCCGACTCTTCGTGATCTCATGGACTAAGCCACACCAGAGCTCCCTGTCGGCTGTGGCCACCCCCAGTTCCTTCAAAGTAAGGCCACTCACTTCAAGGATACTAATAATGATATAATAAAACTTTATTTGTATCCCGCCCTATCTTCCCATGGAGACTCAGGATAGTTTCCAACAAACATTCAATGCCTATATCAAAATCAATGACCATAAAAAAATTAAACACCCCCCCCCCCTAACAGTAAACAGCACAACAGAAATTTAAAATAAGCAATTTAAAGGTAAAGGTTTCCCCTTGACATTAAATCTAATTGTGTCCAACTCTGGGGCCTGGTGCTCATCTCAATTTCTAAGCTGAAGAGCCGGTGCTGTCCATAGACACCTCCAAGGTCATGTGGCCAGCATGACTGCATGGAGCACCGTAATAAGCAATTTACATAGGATAATATCAATTGAAGGGAATAGAATAATAATTTGTTGTTGTTTATTCATTCATTCACTTCCGACTCTTCGTGATCTTATGGACTAAGCCACACCAGAGCTCCCTGTCGGCTGTGGCCACCCCCAGTTCCTTCAAAGTAAGGCCACTCACTTCAAGGATGCTAATAATAATATAACAAAACTTTATTTGTATCCTGCCCTATCTCCCCATGGAGACTCAGGATAGTTTCCAACAAACCAGGCAAACATTCAATGCCTGTATCAAAATCAATGACCATAAAAAATTTAAACAAACCCCCAACAGTAAACAGCACAACAGAAATTTAAAATAAACAATTTAAAGGTAAAGGTTTTCCCTTGACATTAAATCTAATTGTGTCCAACTCTGGGGCATGGTGCTCTTCTCCATTTCTAAGCTGAAGAGCCGGTGCTGTCCGTAGACACCTCCAAGGTCATGTGGCTAGCATGACTGCATGGAGCACCGTAATAAGCAATTTACATAGGATAATAACAATTTTAAAAGCCAGCCTAGCCAGAATGTCACACCAGCTCAATTCCACTGTCAATGATGCAGGGATTACTGAAGGTAACTTATTTCAGGTTGAAAAATGCTTCATCTGTACTGTAGTAAGAAAAGACAGTGTTCTCATGCTAATACAGCAAGTTTCAAGAAGGCCCCTCTTGTGGATTATGGGAAGAACTAGTCTTCAGAATGGTTTTGTCTGCCTGATTCTCAAGATTCACATTTAGTAGTTGCTTAGTCATTATTGTTTTTCATTTAATTTAAAGAGAACTTTTTTCCCTTCAAGTGACTTCAAAAATGGGGTGTACCTTAGATTTGATGGCGCCATAGGCCCCTTCCATACAGTTGTATAAAATCCACATTGCACTGGATTATATGGCAGGGTGGACTCAGATAACCCAGTTCAAAACATAGTGTGGGTTATCTGCCTTGAAATTCTGGGTTATATGAGTGTATGGAAGGGCCCTTAGATTCACTGGTTTTGAGTTTTTCTTTCAAAACAGCCTAACCTCAGAGTGAAAAGTAGGGGGAAGAGCCTTAGCTCCAGACAGCTCTGCCATGCTCCCACCATTTTGCTTAGCCTCAACCAGACGGCTGTGTACCGATATTTGTGCTAAGCACTGCTTTCAGTTTCCACTGTATTCCCAACTGGCTCATACTTTATAGACAAATGCAGACAAATGCAGACAAATTACTTGTTGGTTTCTTCACACTCTCCTCACTCCACAGGAAAGATCGCACTTTAAAGGTATTGTGCATGCAGAGGAAAATCCTTTTAAAAAACTTACAAAATTGTTTTTTCCTAAAACTAAAGCTTTAAAAATGAGGTATGCCTTACATTCGATGGCACCATAGATTCCTGTTGGAATTAGTCTTGCCATTGTAAAGAGTAAGGATTTTTTTTACCTCATCAAAGTATTTTAAATTCCAAAATTGATCTATTCCAAATATAGATTAATTCACTTAGGTGTGAAGTTCACTTATATAGGGAAGAGTAAAGACATGGATTATGGGATTCTGTTGTCCCGCAGAACTCCACTGATTGAGTCTATCCATCTGAAATGTGGTCTACTGCCCCCAACCTTACCAACCATTTCTTGTCTTTTCTAGTGAGTCATCTCTTCTCATAATATGGCCAAAGTACGACAACCTCAGTTTAGGGGCTATACTCTTTGTTGGTCCTAATATCTGGAGTGAGGAGCAGGCTTTGTCCTTTTGACTCAGGTGGGAACCAGTAAGAGCGAAGGCAAGAATACTTTGTACAGTCCAGTCACTTTATATTCTTTTGCTTGCTTAACGTTGAGTGAAACATTCTGTTGGGAACTAGATTTAATACAGTACACGATCCTTGTAAAAACAGTGTTTGCAATTTTTCTCTTTAATCTATTTTTGCTACTTTTAAAGACTATATAAAGACACTTCTGCAGATGTACCAGTTCAGATCTCTATCCTACCGTGTCAGATCAGTCTGCTACGTCAGCGCTTGTGATACTTCTGCATTGTGGAAGTAACTTAAGGGCTCTTAAATTACAACTCTCTAAAGCCTCCTGTTATTTAAACATTGTGAAAATACACCCCTTCTTTCTCTGGAAAATAAACATATTTGGAGACAATCCAAATAGAAAAAGTATTGTTTTACTTTTTGAGGAATTAACCCAATTCCATCACAAAAGATTTTCACAAGCTCTGGTTTTATTTTTAAAAATAGCATGAAAAGAAATTCTAGGATAATATCTATAAAACAATCATAATTTTATCCTTGAAACAATCTGGTGAGGTATGCTAGGAAAAGACCAGCCCACTGAATGAAATTCATGCCTAAGCATTTGTTTGAACCCATGTCACACTCTCTATGTTTTAACATCTTGTTTATAACACTTTTATTGCTCTCTCTCCTATAACCCCATTTGAATCTTTCTTTTATTTTTCTGCATCTATGTAATACCAGAATGTGACTTTGCACTTCTAGAAATGCTTATAGCAATTTTTACTATCAGTATTTTTTGTTTGTTTTGTACAGTATATAGTAGATTGGGTTGTACAACAACTATTTTATAGCATTGGGAGAAATTATATACCATAAAATAATTTCATTGGCTTCATTGTCTTTTAAGAGGCAATATCCTGCAATCACTGCAAATATATATTTAACTTAATCATAAAGTAGATACTGTCACCTTGTATTATATAATCATTTCCAGGGAGACAGGGAAGCAAATCATTTGGACAATTTCTGCTTTTGGAAGAATAGATTCTAGCAGAAGAAAAATTAAAAAATCAAACAAAGAATAAATATGCAGTAAAAATCTGTGACTTTGAGATGGCTGATGTTACTTCTTGCTATGTGTTCAGTTACTCAAATTAATCATTGTTCACAATTTTAATTACTTGGGAATTAAGAATAATTAGCATAGATTAGTGGTTTGAGTGTTGGACTAGAACTCCAGGAGACTAAGTTTGAAATCCCACTCAGCAATGGATCATATGGAAGATCATATTGTCTCAGGGTGCATTTACACTGTAAAATTAATGTAGTTTAACACCAATTTAATTACCATATTTCAATGCTATGGAACCATGGGAGTTGTAGTTTTACAAGGTTTTCAGCCTTTTTGATCAAAGAATGCTGTTGCCTCACCACACCACAACTCCCAGGATCAATCTGTGGCAGTTAAAGTGGCATCAAACTGCATCAATTCTACAATATAAATGCACACTTAGCAATGGGACAATGGCAAACTCCCTCTAGACAAATAAGCCATTGTAGGTTGCTTGTGGCTATTGTTTTGTGCCTTTGTCATTTCCAATCTACAAGGTGAAGCTATTGTGGGGCTTTCTTGGCAAAATTTATGCAGAAGGATTTTGACGTTAGCTTCCCTTTAGGCTGAGAGAGTGTGAGAGGCTCACAAGCGGCTTTCTGTAATTGAGTAGGGATTAGATTTCTGGTTTCGCAGTTCTAGACTATCACTCAACCCATAACTCCATGTTTGGTCTTCAGGGTTAGTTTAGGTTTACCATAGTTTAGAAATGAGCTGAAGGCATAGAAGAACAGCTAACTACACTAAAGTTAAAGCATGGAATAAAACGTTTGAAATAAATAGTGTTGCTTTTATGACAGGAAATATACATTTGAATCATGTATTACTGCCTTTGAGCAGTGAAAAATACATTAAATTGAAAGCAAAAAAAATTGTCTTCACAGATTTCCTCTTTTATTGGGGTGCTGTTTTCTTAATAACTACCACCTTGGTAGCACTCTTGAAAAAAGAAGATAAGAGAATTACTCCATCAAGAGAAGAAACAAAAGGCATCATGGATACATACAAGCTGCTTTTCTCAATAGTTAGAATGCCTGCAGTCCTAACATTCTGTGCCATGATTTTAACTGCGAAAGTGAGTATTTTTTTTGCAATTACTAGCATGTCATGTTTATAAGTTGCTATATTACCCATAGATGTGCATTCAGTGACTAGTAATAAATGGAAAGGCTGCTGTGATTGCTGTGTGACTTAAAATGTAATTTTTCTGTCTCCCCCCCCCCCCAATTCCCCGATGTAGTAGAGAGCAATAATGTCAATTGTATTCTCTTTTCTGTGTGAAAATGCAAAGGTTTCTGCAAGATTTGTTGAGATCTTTGTTTCACCTGAGGCATGCACTTTAGTAGGAGCAGTAGGATAAAAGTGTTTTTCAATTTGAATACGTGTGTAGTAGTAGTACAATGATGACTTTGGTTACAGTGTCTGGCAGAGTTTCTATGGTAAATATACACATAGTATAAATACATAATATACATAACCTATAGTGTGCATGCAAGCTTTATATGCATAGCCAACCCATGTCTATCCAAATGATTCTTAAAGGCAAAGATGGAACTTATGCAGATGTATAATACACTGTTAAGGCCATTGGGAGATGGAGAGCTGCACAGTCCCCATTACTGGTTTTTAAATATATATATATATATAATACCAAGTATAGACAAGAATGAGTTGAGATCAGCATGTGTAAAAAGCACAGCTGGACCCACATATACAAATTAATTCCTGAACATTATTTCTAGTACAGTGATTTGAAGTATACACATTTTCAGTAGTTTGTCCTCCCCTTATCCTTTTCAAGGCACCGGGAATGTGGCACAGCTGGCTGGGTGTCAGCTGCATAAGATCTCTACTGAACAGAAGGTCATGAGTTCGAGGCCTGACCGGGTCGGGGTGTGCTCTCAACCAATTTGTGTAGCTCGTTGTCGACCTTTGCAACCCGAAAGACAGTTGCATTTGTCAAGTAGGAAATGTAGGTACCACTTGTGGGAAGGCTAAATTTAACTGATATAAATAACATAAATAAATAAGGCTCTGCAAAGAAGGGACCAATTAGATCCAATATTTTCATGAAGAATCCTGGGTTCAGTTTCAATGCATTAAGTAAATAATAGAGAAAACTTTTGCTTTAAACACCAAGAGCTGATACCAATCAGAGAGATTATAGTGGGCCAATTGACCAAGACATATGTTTGCCTGGGTGAAGAAGAATTACTGTTCCAGGTGACATAACAAGTCCACACTACACGGCAGTTTTGTCTCTGTTTCAGACATAAATCCTTCCAGACCTATAATACTCATCCAGCCAGGTGGGATATGCTGCTGCTTTGCCCTCCTGCATCTCTGTGGTAGGAGAAAGAAAGCGAGTGATCTCTTTATTTTTCCAAAATGCTCACTCTGTCTTCCAGACTGATCTTGAAGCAAGCAGTTTGAAGGAGGGGAAAGGGCATTAATCTAGGGCCTCACTGGCTGCATGCATGCAATCATAGCTTGGTTGAATCAGTCAAGGGAAAAAGTAGCTTTGTGACAGTAAATGCAACCCGCTCCCTCATGCTTTCATGATGTGCTGTAGTGAACACTAGTTACCCATTAAACCATAGTTACCCATTCAGTCTCACTTCGAAAATCACAGAAGCACAAATCCATTAAAGGACAGTGCTTGAGAGCCTCTTCTCTGAGGACAGAGTATACTTAATCACTAAGAAATCCTTCACTTCGTAGGTAGCATAGGAAACTGGAGTATCGGTGAAATGGAATAGGGCATTTTTGAAAGGGCCTACCTGGCTGGAACTGGAGCACTCTGTACTGTAATGTTGTAGATCCTGTTTACCCACAAAAATTTTCCTCTTCAGATTGTTTCCTAAGCAATGCTGATAGCCAAGTAAGATCTCCATAGTACTGCTATGCCACTTCCTATATCTGTCCTGATAGATTGTTATAAGATGTGTTGTTTCTTAACAAACGTTTGAAGTAGTTTTTAGTAATTCATAATTTGGCATCTGGTTATAGAAGACTAAGACAAATTTTATATCAGGACCTCTTCAAAGATCCAAGCTGTATTTTTTGGTCAATGTTTAGCGCAATAGTCAAAATTTATTTGGCTAAGAGACAAATAAGTTAGCCTTCTAGTTGGCTGCTTTCCTAGGATAAGTAGCTGTTCAGATTCATCACTTGGACCATGCTGCCCAAGTATAGACATTTTAGCAAAACATGGTTTGTACTAACTACAGCTAAACTAGGCATGGACAAACTTTGTCCCTCCAGGTCTTTTTGACTTCAACCCTCATAATTCCTAACAGCCGGCAGTCAAAAAGTCAAAAAGACCTGGAGGGCCAAAGTTTGCCCATGCCTGAACTAAACGCATAGCATGCTTTGACTTTCCAAACACACAGAGTCATGTCATGATTTAGTGCTATTTGCTTGTTTTCATACCCCATGTGCTTCATGCACATCTTCAGCACAATTCCACCCCCATGATGCAGCAGCCGTGTGTGACAACCCCTTGTTGACCGGCCTCAGACTGGACAATCTTTCTATATCCAAACTGCTGACCCTCAATGCAAAGGGACCTTGAAGTTACCTCAGCCACTTCCGTCTTATGGCAGGGTAGACTATCTCCTTTATTAACCATTGAACTGCAGAGATTTATAATTTCTCAGTATCCACTTGACCACGCTGCCACCATTTATCTGTCCGACCACTGACCTTGAGGGCCACCACCAATAAAAGAATTAGGAGAGGTGTTTTTCTTTTAAGATGCAAACAGTTTATTATGACACAAATGGGTACAAAATCTTGGTTGGTTTTATACTTCCTCAGAGGCACAAACTTATTCTGTTACACAAAACACAATGGGGATATATTATAGGACAATTTCTAAACCAGCCTCAGTTCTTGGGGTTTTATTCTTGTTTGCTGTCTTGTCATGGTTTTAGGTGGAAAACAATTAAAACCATGGCTTGTTAATGGTGCTATATTTCAATGCAATCATTATTGTATGTGACAGGTAGGCAGGGTTCTGTTTAGCTAACCACTAGCGTTTTTTTATACACAAAAACTTAACTTGTAATTCTTGGTCATAGTGTTGGGAGTTGGATCTTTGCTCTCTTTCCAGATAATCCTTTGATAGGTAACCGGATGCAAGTATTAAAAATGGCATGTTACATGACTTGTTATGAAGATGAGTATGAGAGATTGTAAAATGCTTTGCACATGACAACATAATAGAAATAAACAAGACTTTATGTTGCAGATTGGATTCTCAGCAGCAGATGCAGTAACAGGACTCAAACTGATAGAAGAAGGTGTACCTAAAGAACACTTAGCTCTCCTTGCTGTTCCAATGGTTCCACTGCAAATAATATTGCCTCTGATTATCAGCAAATATACAGCAGGTCCACAGCCTCTGAATACATTTTATAAAGCTATGCCATTTAGGTAAAACATGTTGGTTTTTCTGCTTGTTAATATACAGCTTATTCTATTAACGTGGAACTATAATTTTGTAGTAATTCATAACAATGAGGTGTATATGTTGGGGTTTCTTCTCTTACTATTCAGTAAGGGAACTTATTCTGAAGTAAAGTAATGTCGTTGATTGAGGCCTTCCAAGAATTGTGTTTGGCAACAGAAATTTTACTTACTGCATTTGTATTAATTACAAATGAGTGATCCTGTAGTTATAGGTATTGCTGAACTTTCAGTTTATATTGAACTTGGAGTATAGCTACAAAGCAAAGTGGGGACATAAAGCTTTAAACGTATGAAGACCGATCATATTTCCATAAGGTTAATGGTACTTTTGATGCTGGAAATAATTTGTTCTCGCTTGTCTGGAAAGCATTAGATTTACGTATCTCTGCAAGTGTCATCCTATTTTCAGTTTTCCTTTATCCATCTCTTTTTTAAAAAAAAAACCCAAAAATCAGAATTCCTATGATGAAGAGGAATCCTTTAAGTTTATAAAGCAGGATGCATGTGAATGATTTATTTCTTCCATAAGTAAGCCATAAATACTCTGTGATAAGTGAACTTTAAAATACATTTTACTGCTTTGTTTCTTCTCTTACTATTAAGGTTAATTCAAGCTGATTTTTTTCCACAGGCAGCATATGAGGGCACTAGAAAATGTCTAGTGGTTACTATGATTTACTTTTTCTTGCAGCTATCTTTGATTTATTTATGATCATAAATTGTAGTCTAAGGTATATTCTGTTGAATAATGTTAAATGTTCATCAATCCAGTATTTTTCTCGTTTTCTTCTCACTACAGATTATTATTTGGATTGGAGTTTGCTTTCTTGGTGTGGTGGACTCCTAAAGTTAAATATGAGGGAGGCTTTCCTATCTATTACTACATTGTATTGCTCCTGAGTTATGCCTTACACCAGGTAACACTGTTATAATTTTCCTATTTAAATTAAGGTTCTTTTTCAACAGCTATCTATTATTATACCCTACCTACATACATACACACATATGCCTCAACCCCAATATATTGCAGCAGTCTTTACTACAGTGGTGGGACCAATTTCCTCCCACCAGATATTATTGTGAACTGTCTCCTTCCCATAAACACTCCGTATCCCAAACAGCTCTGTTTATTCTTCATTTTATCTCAAAAAAGTGAAAATATATTACTACTTGTTGCCATTTCGAGAGCATCCATGGAAGAAAACAGAGGTATTAAGGGATTGTAGAATTCTTGCATGTCTTAATGCATTTGAGAGACTTTGCATAGTTTGTGGGAAAAGGTAGCTTGAAGCCCACACTATTTCTTTAAAATGTGATGTTGAAGTCCTCATATGTACTGTATGTTCATGAAATATACTTGTCTTCTCTTCTGAAGTCTCCAAGTAGATCATATACTTTCATAGTATGGCCAGTAAAGGAAATATAATTGCATGATGAAAATTTCTATAAAGCTCTGCTGGATCAGCTATTGAGTGCAACATTCTGTTTCCTATAATGGCAAACCTGTTGCTTGTGGGAAGCCCATATTTGAATCCTGAATAGTAGTGTCTTTGTTTTCCATAGGAACTTGTAAGCAGAGGCTTATTACTGCCACTGATACCAGGAATGCTATATAGCTATAATGACCAGTCACCACTGATAGTCTTCTTAACTTTATCCTCCATGGGCTAATCCCCTTTTAAACCTGTCCAAGTTGGCAGCTGTCACTACGGTTTAATTACAGGACCTTACAGATGTACTTATCTTGAATGCTCTTGATTTAGACTAACTTTGTTGTGTTACAAGCTGGAATTGAAATGAATTCTTCTGAATTCCACTTCCTGTGCAAATAATACTCAAAACTGAGCAGGTGCATAATATTTTATTGTGATGCAAATGGCAGGTAAACAAACACAAACTGGCACTTGTTTGTTGCTCAGGTATTCACTTTCTTGAGCCACTCATTGGTAAAAGCAACTATAGCAACCATTAGAACGACGAGCCTTTGACCGTATCTATTTCCAAGATATCTCTAGCATGTGCTACGAGTTTGCATAATTAATCTAAGAGAGAGCAGAAAGCACAAGTGATCCTGCTCAACGTTTTCACCCTATTTCTTTCATCTGTTCTCAGTGTTAGAAGTGTGTGGGCAGGATGCATAGATAATAAACGTCAGAGATGTGAGGAAAAAAAATAGCAACCTAGACTCAGGATTCCCCTTGCTTTTCTGTGTTTTCAGTAAAAAGGAAATTTATTTATTTATTGTGTCAGAAGCGCCTTGAGAAATTGCAGATTGCTTCTAGTGTTAGAGAATTGGACATCTGCAGAGACATTGCCCAGGGGATGCCTGTGAGAGGCTTCCCTTGTGTTCCAAAAGAAAAGATAATGTGATATGATATCCATAATATGTATTCCTATCCCATTGCTTATTACTCATTTTTGGCTATATCTTTTTGGAGAATGACAGAAATTATTAAGTAGCTTCAGTTGTTTGCATTTGGAAATGGTAGAGAATAATAATCTACTCTGCCATATGAAATCTGGATTATCTGGCAGTGTAGACTAATATAATCTAGTTCAAAGCAGATAGTCTGAAATTTATATGGCAGTGTAGATGGTGCCTGAGACGCAGGAGCAAGCTGCTGATTTTTGGGGTTTTTTGGCGATTCTGGGATTTTGCTATGTCTGTAATACAGTGTTCACTAAAATATTACATCTTGACCTTGATTTTCTGTATTTTATTGCTTATTGTTCCCTAGGTCACGGTTTATAGTATGTATGTTGCAATCATGGCTTTCAATGCCAAAGTTAGTGACCCGCTTATTGGGGGGACATATATGACACTACTTAACACAGTGTCAAATCTGGGAGGAAACTGGCCTGCCACTGTAGCCCTTTGGCTTGTGGATCCACTTACAGCAAAGGAGTGCATTGGAGTTCAAGGACACAGCTGTGCCACTGCAGCTGCTACAGAAGTAAGTAGAGGTTCCCCATTTTAGTTTATACGATGGCACTGATACTCTACCTCGATTTCCTTGTTTCAAAGGCTTTATAAGACAAAGTAGGTTATTTTTGGGTTACTGTGAGTTTTCCGAGCTGTATGGCCATGTTCCAGAAGCATTCTCTCCTGATGGTGTATTTTAATTATTGAGATAAATGTTTTTAATGTTTATGTATGCATATATGATTCCTGTCTCAACATCAAATGTTTGCCGTATATATGCTGTGCTCCGCCCTGAGTCCCCTATGGGGTGAGAAGGGTGGAATATAAATGTTTTAAATAAATAAATGTTTCACCCACATCTATGGCAGGCATCCTCAGAGGTTTTGAGGAATATTGGAAACTAAGCAACAGAGGTTTATATATCTGTGGAATGTCCAGGGTGGGAGAAAGAACTCTTGTCTGCTGGAAGCAAGTGTGAATGTTGCAATTAATCACCTTGATTAGCATTGCAAAACCTTGCAGCTTCAAGGCCTGGCTGATTCCTACCTAGGGGAAATCCTTTGTTGGGAGATGTTAGCTGGCCCTGATTGTTTCTTGTCTGGAATTCCCCTCTTTTCTGAGTGTAGTTCTGTATGTACTGTCTTGGTTTTAGAGTTTTTTAAAAAATAGTGGTAGCCAGATTTTGTTTATTTTCATGGTTTTCTCCTTTCTGTTGAAATTGTCCACATGCTTGTGGGTTTCAGTGGCTTCTCTATGTAGTCTGACATGGTGGTTGTTAGAGTGGTCTAGCATTTCTGTGTTCTCAAATAATATGCCAATCCAGGTTGGTTCATCAAGTGCTCCACTATGGCTGACTTCTCTGGTTGAGTTAGTCTGCAGTGTCTTTCATGTTCCTTGATTCGTGTTTGGGCCGTTCTAACAACCACCATTGCTATTAAATTGCACTTATTGTTTGAATTTGAATGTCTTTTTGTAGACCACTGGCTTTCTGTTACTTTCTTGAAAACCTTCTACTGTACATCATTGCTGACCTTTGTTGTGATAGAATTGAAAGTCTTGGAAAATCAACAGAAATAAATGGGAATCTTTGATTACTATATTTTATGCATATTTAACTTCAATAATTATTATACAACATCTTTTGTCTTGCAGCTTTGTGCCAAAGAAGGTGGATCCTGTGTTATTACTCTGGACGGTTATTATGTTGAATCTCTGGTATGCGTGGCTTTGGGATTTGCTTGGTGGCTGTTTCTTGGACCTAGATTCAAAAAGCTCCAGGATGAAAGAGCATCTTCATGGAAATGCAGGAGAACAAGTTAATGGAAACAGAAGATTGGAAAGAATTAGAAAAATATTATATATGGGGATAAAAAATACATATTGGAAAATGGTCAGTTTACTCATGTCAAATGACTTTACGAGAAAAAGTAAAAGCCAGGAAAGTCGTATATGGGTCAATGATAAAGTTTGCCCTCACCATCCAGAATTAATCTTAGGATTTTAAAGAAATAATCAAAAATTCCAGAGCTTTAAAAAAAACTCCCATTGACCATTTGCTGTCTTCTGGTCGATTTATTTAACATTACCTCAGAACAAAAAAAATCCCCCACCTGGATAGGGTACATCAACATTTTTATTCATTATAAACATTGAATGTATATAGTAAAAAGTTATTAAAAGGATAAATATATTTCTTTTTTAAAATATAATTTAGGTCATAATTATACTTCGTAGGAGAAAACACATAGCAGAAACTTCTCTTACATGTATTTTTCTGGCTGCTAGAAGCTTTAAAGATTTCTAAGAGAAATATTTTTATAATGGCTTTTTAAAAAAACAAAACACACACACACACTTTACTTCAAAGGCACTTTGATTTGCAAATATTTTCTTTAGCATAAATATGAAGATGTGTGTGAATAAGCTCATGGGATGCTAAATTGTCATGAGTAGCAAAGAGGCCAGAAAGCATTGGAACCAGTACTGAGGACAAAGCTTTCAAAAGAGGAACAAGAATGATATCGGTAAGATTGGCTTCAGTGTACAAAAACCAAATATAAAGATTCTTAAGAAATGAACACAGAGACAGAAATGATAAAGAGACTGTGACTGCGTCTCTTTATTGTGGAAATGCTGCTCAAGAGCAGACATGAGATTTTGATGTACATAATTCAACCATTCTTACAGATGCTGCAAATCTGTAGCAGAAAAAGTTGTTCATTACAATGATCCTTGTTAAGAGGAAATCTTTGCTTTAGTGCCTTTTATGATGTATAAGAAAGGGGCACTGTATGGATGTGTTGTCGAAGGCTTTCATGGCTGGATTCACTGGGTTGCTGTGAGCTTTCCAAGCTGTATGGCCAAGTTCCAGAAGCATTCTCTCCTAACGTTTTGCCCACATCTATAGCAAGCATCCTCAGAGGTTGTGAAGAAACTAGGCAAGTGAGGTTTATATATCTGTTGAAAGTCCAAGGTAGGAGAAATAACACTTTGTCTGTTGGAGGTAAGTGTTGCAATTAATCACCTTGATTAGCAGTTTCAAAGCCTTGCAACTGCAAGGCCTAGCAGATTCCTGCCTGGGGGAATGCTTTGTTGGGAGATGTTATCTGGCCCTGATTCTATCATGGACCACTCTAACAACCACTATGTCAGACAATACAGAGAAGTCATTGAAATCCACAAGCATGTGGACAATTTCAACAGAAAGGCGGAAACCATGAAAATGAAAAAAATCTGGCTACCACTATTTTAAAAAACCTCTAAAATCAGGATAGTAAATAAAGAACAGTGCTCTGAAAACAGGGGAATTACAGACATGAAACAATCAGGGCCAGCTAACTCCTCCCAACAAAGAATTCCAATTGCAACATTCACACTTTCCTCCAACAGATAAAGAGTTATTTCTCCTACCCTGGACCTTCAACAGATATATAAACCTCCCATGTCTAGTTTCCAACAGACCTCACAACCTCTGAGGATGCCTGTCATAAATGTGGGTGAAATGTCAGGAGAGAATGCTTCTGGAACATGACTATACAGTCTGGAAAACTCTCAGCAATCCACTGTATGGATTTTTTTTTTACATCTTTCACATTATTAAAATACTTTCAAAAGGTGTGACAGTCTAATGTCATACTTCCGATGCTGGTATGAAATGCTGAAATATTAATATCAATTTTTGTCTCTTTTATTGGTTATTTCAAAAAGTCACTTCTTTCTGAAATGTATATTGATTATTTGATTCCGAGTGAATCTCTAGGATTTATATTGCACAAGGTTTTTTTTCTTATAAAACTCTTATTAGAGTGTAAACAAACCTTAAGTCTAGGAAAAGGAAGCAAAATATCTTAAGCACACTTTCTTGAGAGAGTGGCTCTTGCTTCCAAGGAACAGACTGGGATTCTAGTATCAGAAAGAGTTCTAACACTATCAGCACAAATTGTTTAGACTTCATTTAGTCTATGTTAATCACCATAGAAGGAGCAAAACAATCCAGTTAAATGAAATATAGTGTGAGTTTGTTCTGAATTTTAGTGGCAGCATTGAAGGTTATGTCCATAGTTGATCTCCAGGAAAGGGTTATCACTTTGAACAGCTCCTTTAAAGTTCAAACTATTTCCTAGAATGCAGCCATCACCACACTGGCATGGAAGGGGTGCATAAGCAAAGTCATCAATAAATTGGACACTTAAAGCTAGATTTACCTCAGAATATTGTTAGCAATTGCTTTATAGATTTCAGAGGTAGACTGAAACCTTGAAACTCTTTTTAAAGGAATTTTAATTAAGCGAGTGGTATTTCTTATGGCTATACCATATGTAATTGTTTAGAGCAGTCCTGGATTTTCCCTAAAACCTTAAAATAGCTCGGTTTTAAAAAAAGTTTCAAGGTTGTTTCTCATCATGAAATCGATAATCCAATTCATAATATCATTTACTCTGATGGACCTGAACTATATTAAGTGCAAGTAACAGAGTTTAATTTGCTAGGTAACTTAGCTTATGCCTTTCCTAAGTGGAGAGGCTTGTTGAATTCTGCCTCACAAAGTTTGAGACTTAAATTTTCTCCCCTTGGCATGTCATTGTAACATAGCAATGGCATATAAATACATATTTAATATACAGACCTGTTTACTTGAATGAAAAATCCTTAGTGCTTTAGTTATATTCTCATTTTATTTCATTGTTGACAATAATCTGATTTTGTTTGCCTTGTATTTGATCCAGATGAGTGCAAATAAAATAATACTAGCTTCAGTACTATATGCATAGAGTAGTCCATTAGTGGGTATTTGGTTGCTTCGAACCTGTATTTATTATTCCATTTTTGTTTTGTTTTGTCACGGCATAAATGAACAACCTAGTAACAAATCCATTCCTTATCTCTAGGTAGCAATTGGGATGGGGAACATTTTTAGGAAAGAGTGCTGGGTTCCTGAACATGCACAAAAAAAATCATTTCCGTATTACTGTTTATACAGTGTGCCAATATAAATAAAGTTTATGCATTTTTAAAAATCTAATGCTGTAGAGTATTTTTTAATGAGTAATTAAAGTACAAGCCCATTGGTGTCACAGTCGATTAAAATGCTGAGCTGCTGAACTTGCTGACGAAAGGTTGGCGGTTCGAATCTGGGGAGCAGGCTGAGCTCCCACTGCTAGGCCCAACTTCTGCCAACCTAGCAGTTCAAAAACATGCAGATATTAGTATATCAATAGGTACCGTTTCTGTGGGAAGTTAATGGCGCTCCATGCAGTCATACTGGCCAACCACATGACTTTGGAGGTATCTACGGATAATGCCGACTCTTCAGCTTAAAAATGGAGATGAGCACCACCCCCCAGAGTCGGACACAACTAGACTTGCCGTCGGGAAACATTTACATTTCCTTAATTAAAGCACATCATTATAGCAAAGCCAAGGTAAAATGAAATGCGACTTGGAGAACCATTTTAATCATAATGTACGAGATCCAAAGGATCATTTAACAAATCCACTTGCTTTGAAGAGCCAACATCTTACCTTCACTCACCCATATTTTAAAATGCTGTCAATATTCAAAATAGCTTGTGACACATAGTATGGCATTCTGGTCTTTAAATGCTGTTGATGTAACATATTTTGATTTCAGTATGGTCTTTAACAAGGCCCTCCATGATCTTCTTGCAAATAAACTAGTAAAAAATTGGGCTCAATAATACTACTGTTTGGTGGATTTGTATTAGGTTAAGCGACCAAACCCAAAGGGTGTTCACTTATGGTCCCTCTTCATCCTGGAAAGAAATTATTAGTGGAGTTCTTTCCTGGGCTCGATGCTATTCAACATCTTTATTAATGACTTGGATGAAGGTTTAGAGGGTATACTTATCAAGTTTGCAGATGACACCAAATTGGGAGGGATAGCTAATACTCCAGGGGAGAGGATCAGAAATGACACAACAGATTAGAGAGCTAGACTAAAAATTACAAAATGAATTTCAAGAAGTGTGGGATACTTCACTTAGGAAGAAAAAATGAAATGCACAGATACAGGATGGGTAATACCTAGGTAATACCTGGCTTGACAACTATCCATGTGTAAAATACCTTGCAGTCTAAGTGGATAAGATCAAGTGAGGTCATTCTATTCTGCTTTGGTCAGACCTCACCTGGAATACGCTGTCCAATTGTGGGCACCACAATTCAAGAGAGATATTGATAAATTAGATAGTGTCCAGAGACCATTCCCTTTGAGCAGCATCTGGATGTTTAGCCTGCAGAAGAGAAGGTTGAGAGGGGACACGATCACCGTGTTTAAATATTTGAAAGGATGTCATAAGGAAGAGAGAGCAGGTTTGTTTTCTGCTACCCTGGAGACTAGGACTTGAAGCAATGAGTTTAAGTTACAGGAAAGGAGATTCCACCTGAACATTAGGAAGAGCTTCCTGACTGTTCCTGACAGCTGTTCAACAGTGGAATTCTGCCTCAAAGTGTGGTGGAAGCTCCTTCCTTGGAGGCTTTTAAACAGAGGCTGGATGGCCATCTGTTGGGAGTGCTTTGATTGTTCTTTTCCTGCATGGCAGGGGGTTGTACTGGATGACTCGTGGTCTCTTCCAACTCTACGATTCTATGGGGAGGGAGGTCCAACAACTCCAATTGGCATTCTGAAAACCTTGCACTTCAAAGTGTTTCAGACATGCTGGTTTTATGTCTGTGGATGGCTAAGTTTAACCTTGAAAGATGACTTTAGGGAGCTTTCTTGTATGTTTATGCTCCAAAATGTTTATTTCGGAAACCCAAGGGTAAACTAACATTTCCTGTTCTAGTCATAGACATTTCATATTCTTCAATCAGTGTTGCATTCTTATAGTGTGAACAACACCCCTACCTTTGGGATATTACAGTATATGGGACCACTATGGCTTAGCAGTTTGTGGAATGAAGCACCTACCTTTTCACTTTTAATACATTACATAATAAT
This sequence comes from Anolis apletophallus, assembly GCA_030556195.1. Classification (NCBI taxonomy): domain Eukaryota; kingdom Metazoa; phylum Chordata; class Lepidosauria; order Squamata; family Anolidae; genus Anolis; species Anolis apletophallus. The sequence goes on from JARBWK010000010.1 coordinate 35,118,958, forward strand.
AATAATAATTATTATTATTTGTAACCCGCTCCCTCTCCCCAATGGGGACTCGGGGCAGTTAACATGAAGCCAAGCCCAAACAACAACAAATTACAATTTAAAAAATCAAACGTCAACAGTAAATGCAATAGAATCACATACATATAAATAAAACACAATATACAACTTAATATCTAAAATCACAAAGACAGGGCAGGCCACAGGCATAGAAAAAATATTAAAAACTCAGAGTGAGGTAAACGGATATAAACTGATATTCCATCAAAACTGTAATTATTAAAGCTATCTGTAATATGTGAAAAGGTAAATGCAACATTTCAACTGAAAGCTATGTAAATTACACAGGAAACTTCTAATTTAAAGCCTGATATATGATAATATACAATCCCCTCAACATGTAATTGTTTCCTGATTTTCAGAATAATAGATTGCTTTTAGGGAATCATGAAAAGTGAAACAGACTTACTTGTTCTTATTGCAATAACCATCTTCTTCCGATGAAGGAGGAATGTTGAGGTCTGATAAGAGTATTATTTGATACATATCATTTGAACTACTTTGCCTGCTGATATTATCCACCACTCTGTAATGCTATCTTCGCGTGTCCTCCTTCATTTCACAAAGCTAGGCCATTAATTCTGGGTTTTCCATTAACTGTAAATATCGTGCTGTAGTTTAATACAGTAATTCTTTATTTTTGCCTGTTCCACAAAGTTTGACCCAATGTGGGTGTTGAAGCATGGTGCAGTACACTTGCCTTTCGAAGAAACCTAGAATTGGGTACTTGAGGCAAACTATTCAAGCAAATCCATTTTCCAGAGACATTATAATAGTATCCAAATGAAAAATTTACCATTGGTTTTAGCAAGAACAGTTAGATGAGGAGGAAGAGCTTCTTTATACTATCCAATTGTTTTGTTGGAGATGGATTATATGTATATCCTGGCATATTTCTAACAAAATGTTTAAGTACCACTTATCTGCACCCTGAAAATGTGCTGTAAATTGAAGTATTGCTGTTTTTAAATTGTGTTGTCGAAGGCTTTCATGGCCAGTTGCTGTGAGTGTTCTGGGCTATATGGCCCTGTTCCAGAAGCATTCTCTCCTGACGTTTGGCCCACATCTATGGCAGACATACTCAGAGGTTGTGAGGTCTGTTGGAAACTAGGCAAGTGAGGTTTATATATCTGTAAAATGTCCAGGGTGGGAGAAAGAAATTTTGTCTGCTTGAGGCAAGTGTGAATGTTGCAGTTGGCCACCTCCTGGATTAGCATTTAATGGCCTTACAGCTTCAAAGCCTGGCTGCATCCTGCCTTTAGAAGTGACTGTTCATCATCTTGAAGGATGGGGTGATACTGCTGACCCATTGAAACACTTTTGACTTCTAAAATGGAACATATCCCATCTTAGGAAAAATCTGTTTGCTATTTCCAACTAGAATAGATTTGACTTGTTAGTCGAAACATGATTTCTTTTGCCTGGTGTGGTGGTGAATCCATTCTAGGTTTTACTCTGAAGCTTAAAGGAGCTACCTATCTTGGAGGAGAGTAAACACCTTGTGTGATTCCTTTAAAATTAAAAACTGGACTGGATTCACTGCTCCGCTAACACGGAAACCAACAAATACACTGAGCTATTACGATGCTGTATGGGCTATTTACCCCAGGGCCGATCCAGAGTGTAGAACTTGAATATTTCATATGGCGTGCAACTTCTCTTAACGTGGTTCATGGCTATGTTAAGAGGCCTTGGCCCAAGTTATCCCAAATCAGCTCCATGTTTTCACATCATCTATATAAATGTGTTCCAGATGTGTTAGACCAGTGTTTCTCAACCTTTTTTGAGCCGCGGCACACTTTTAACATTAAAAAAATCCGGGGGCACACCACCAACCAAAATGTCACAAAATGACACTCTAACACAGTAAAGAACGGCTGGGGGTTGGTGGCCTGCTGGGAGCAGCTGCTGGAAGTGCTGAAGCCGGGGAGGGGCGGAGCCAGGCTGCACCATGCCCCGCCCCTACCCCCGGCTTCATCTCTCCCAGCAGCTGCTCCAGCCTTGAGGGGCAGTGCCAAGCCAGCGGGCCAGAGCCAGCACAATGCTGGCTTGGCACTGTCCCTCAAGGCTGGAGCAGCTGCTGGGAGTGTCAAAGCCGGGGGGGGCAGAGCCAGGCCGCGCCATGCCCCACCCTCCCCAGCTTCAGCTCTCCTACAGAGAAGGAGCATGAGCAGTGAATGGGCTTCAGTGGGCGGGGCTCCTCCTCCACGCGGCTTCAGCGAGCGAGGGGCGAGAGTCATGGTGGGAGTCATGGCGGATTGGAGGCTGTCTGGGGAAACGGCCGAAGGAGGCGGCACCCCGGTCCCTTCTTCTTTTTCTTCGCCACTGCCCGGCCCTTCCTCCTCCCCCAAGCAGCAGGAGTTCGGCAGGAGGGGGGGGGGGAGGAAGGGGGGCAGAGAACATTTCTCGCGGCACAGCAGGAGGTCCGTCACGGCACACTAGTGTGCCACGGCACACTGGTTGAGAAAGACTGTGTTAGATTGCAATTTCTACCAAATTCAGCCAACATGGTGATAGAATGAGGGTCCCCAAAACATTGTTAATGTGGCTGGTTCTGTAGTCCAGAGCGAATGTAACAAGAAAGGACACAAATCTTGGAAATATATTTATTTTTACACTTTGGTCCCATCTCCAAGGTATTTTGTATGTGTATGCAAATTCAGGTATTCCAAAAGCTGAAAAAAATCAATTTCTGGTCCGAAACATTTTGGAGAAGATACGCTCCATCTGTACAAACTTATGCACATGCTACACAAATATGCTACAAACCAAAGGGCCAGGACTTCCCAGTGTCTATGCCACTGAGAACTGGGTTGGCTTTGAGCCCATCTTTAATCTCTTTTCCTGCCCACCAACATTACGTTTTCCATTCTTGAATTCGGAGTAGAGCAACTGCTTTGGGAGACAGTGGTCGGGCATCCAGACCATGTGGCCGGGCCAGCGGAATTGATGGCAGAGGACCATCCCTTCAATTCTGGTGGTCTTTGCTTTGTCCAGAACGCTGACATTTGTCCACTTGTCTTCCCAAGAGATTTGCAGGATTTTCCGGAGGCAGCGCTGATGGAATATTTCCAGGAGTTGCATGAGACGTGTGTAGACAGACCACGTCTCGCAGGCATATAGCAGGGTTGGGAGGACAATAGGTTTATAAACAAGCACCTTGGTCTCCCTACGGATGTCCCGGTCCTCTAACACTCTCTGCTTCATTCGGAAAAGAGCTGCACTTGCAGAGCTCACTCAGGTGGTGTTGTATTTCAGTGTCAATATTGACCGCCAGTAGTAGCTTGTTCAACTTAAGCCGTCTGAAGGCTCGCACTAAGACTCTAAACTATCTAGTCTGTGAGCTGCTTTTTGCTGACAACGCTGCCCTTGTCGCCCACACAGAAGCAGCCCTGCAGTGCCTAACATCCTGCTTTGCAGCAGCAGCACAACTGTTCGGGCTGGAAGTCAGCCCGAAGAAAACGGAAGTTCTCTACCAGCCCGCACCACAGGAAGAACACCATCATCCCCACGTCAGCATAGGCAAATCTGTTCTTAAGTCCGTTCAGCAGTTCACCTACCTGGGAAGCATCATCTCTTCAGATGCCAAGATTGACAAAGAGATAGATCACAGATTAGCAAAGGCATATACGTAGTGCATTTGGAAGGCTTCACAAAAGAGTCTGGAGTAACAAACACCTGAGACAAAGCACCAAAATCAGTGTGTACAGAGCTATCATATTGTCTTTTCTCCTTTATGGGTCTGAAACTTGGGTCACCTATCGCCAGCACCTACGACTCCTCGAACACTTTCATCAGCGCTGTCTTTGCACAATCCTAAATATACACTGGACTGACTATGTGACTAATGTTGCTGTCCTTGGGCAAGCAGGGATCACCAGCATTGAGGCCATGCTATTGAGAACACAGCTGCGCTGGGCAGGGCACGTCTCTAGGATGGAGGACCACTGCCTCCCAAAGATACTACTCTATGGTGAACTCGCCATGGGTCAGCGCAAGAGAGGTGCCCCCAAAAAGAGATACAAGGACTCCCTGAAACAACATCTCAGGCTCGGCCAGATTGATCACCAACAATGGTCCACCCTGGCCTCACATTGGGAGGCATGGAGATGCACTACCCACAATGCTGCGGCCTCTTTCAAGAAGACACGCCGAATGGGTCTCGAAGAGAAATGACAACGCAGAAAGAACCGCAACTTGGAAACAACATCATCCAAGGAGACTTTCTGCTGTGTTTTCTGCAACCGAACTTGCCTATCTCAGATTGGCCCTTTTAGTCATCAACACGCTTGTAAAAAGCGTGGGATGAGTCCTTCCTAAGAATCTTCGTTCGCGAGGTAATGCCAAGAGAGAGATTGACCGCCAGTCTTCAATCCTGCCAACACAAGGGTTTGATGTAATGTAGGTGGGGGTTGACTAGTAACAATTCTCCAGAAGTGGAGCAAACAGCATAAAATAAACAATGCAGTTGTATTGAACAATATCATTCGCAAAATGCATACATACAACTAGCATATCACGGTACAATTGAATGAATTATAATTACATGTGGAGGGGAACATTTCCCCAACGCGTACTCATGCTTGAGAGTCCTCAAAAGGAATACCTCCGCAAATAATAACAAAGCCCAAAAGGCCAGTCTCTTTCTCGCAACCGGGGGACAATAAGTCCAAATCAAAGAGTGCCAAGGGCGGAAAGATGCAAAGGGAAAATCCGTGCAGAGGGGATTCCAGGGTCGACGATAAGGGGTATCCCAGCGCCATATCGTTTTGCCGTGAGCGGCTTCTTCGGACCCAGGACTCAGATGCAACACAGGGTTGCGGCTAAAGGATTTGAAAACCATGATACAATATCATAACAATAGCTACATGGCCCCATAGTAAACCCACCGGGAAAATTGACAATACATACTGAATTGTCTCTACTGATAGGATATTGGGCCTTTCTCACGGGAAGACATCCCGCCTTTAAATACCAGTATATAACAGCATTTGTATATAAGAGGCTGGATGCCAATGGTCAGATCAAGGACAAATACAGGTGTAAGAATAAACATTATATAGGTATTCGGATGGCAAATTCACAGAGAATCAATCATAGAAAACAGCTGACATAATTACAGTAACAATTCGTTTAAAGTGAGCTTATCATTTAACCCATGGGGGGACTCACATTTTAAGCGGATTATCCAATCCCTTTCAAGCTGCAGTAACCGCTTTTTTACATCAATATGCGGTTTTGGGGAAACCCGGTCTACAACAGTAACGGTGAAAGCTTCATGATGATGACGCATTATATTGAAGTGAGAATACAAAATGGAGGTATCATTGTGGTTCTTAAACCTAGATGTATGTTCAGTAATTCTCACGCGGAGCTCTCTAGCCATCTCCCCAATGTACAGGTGGCCACAATCCTTGCAGGTAATACAGTAGATTACATTTTTTACTCCGCAGGAGGAGCTCACCTGTATCTTATATTTTTTGTTGTTATATTATAGCAGAGTTGGTACTTTGGGCAGAAGTACAGTCAGGAGAGAGTGATGCACAAGCAAGAGCTATAGGATAGCTGGCTTTCTGTGCCAGAAATCACTCTGGCATGCAAGCCGTAAATGCTGTACCCTGATTGGTACGCCGAGTGTATGCAGTGATTTGCTAAAAGTACATCATGTGTCTTCAATGATAACAAAAGCCTGGATTGGCCAAAGCAGCCCATGGCGTGGGTTTGTTTACCTAAATGCTAATAGGATAAGAACTACGCAAGCGCAGAAGGGTCTGCCCCCTCCTTTGCTGGCAGGGAAGAGGCAGAAGCAAATGTTGCGATTTGGGTACAGGCTGGCCAGAGCTGCTGATACTGTTCTATGGGAAATGAATTTCTTGCTGCGCCACAGTGTTTTAACGAATAGAAGCCTGATAATGATATGATGTTAATAAGTATTGTGTTTAATTGGATAATGAAATGTGTTTCGATGCACCGGCCAATGGGGGGTTGTGAAGAAGGGCGGGCCAAGATCTGCCGCCATGAGGGGTATATAATGAGTGCTCTTAGAATGTATGTTAGGATTTGCCCGGAGCAGCTTGTTCTGTGGGTAAACCCCACCAGCTGGTGTCAAATTGCAATAAACTTGACTTCACTTTTAAAACAGTCAATTGTTCATTCTCTCGTTCCTGTGCCCGCGCGTCCACGTCGCTGTTGGTAAGAAAGGGATTTGCCACCCGGAGTTCTGGGACTCCTAATTTGCTGCTACAATATGGGCTCCAGATGTACTCTTGGGAATTAACATGCTTGCAAATGGAGCAATGATGACATGGGTTGGTAATGCATCGAGATTAAGGGGTGGTGTCCGCTGTGGGTTGAATGCGACGATCGGATTTAATTAGTAGATTCTTTAAATTCGCGGTGCACTTGTCGGCCACCCTTTGCGTCTTTCCGCCCTTCCCTTGGCACTCTTTGGTTTGGACTTATTGTCCCCCGGTTGCGGGAAAGAGACTGGCCTTTTGGGCTTTGTTATTATTTGCGGAGGTATTCCTTTTGAGGACTCTCAAGCGTGAGCAGGGGCGAGCCTCATTTCTCTCCCCATGGGGGCTGGGCGAGCCTCATTTCTGCGCCCCACATGGCTGCTGCACGCGTGCAGCCCACGCCTGACGCCACACGCAGCTGCGCTGGGCGATGTCACGCACACCTGCGCATGCACAGTGACGTCATGCGCAGCTGCGCGAGTGCGCCACGCACGCCTGCGCATGCACAGTGACGTCCGCCTGCGCGCCCGCTGCACCGCCGCCGCGCCGAGCACACTGGCTCCCGGCCAGGAGGTGCGGCGGAGGGGCGGCCAGCGTGGCGGCGCCCCTCGCAGCCGGTGACGCCCCTCCCAGGACCCGTCGCCCTACGCGGCTGCTTACATGGCGGAATGCCAAAGGCCGGCACTGAGAGTGTGAGTACGCATTGGGGAAATGTTCCCCTCCACATGTAATTATAATCCATTCAATTGTACCGTGATATGCTAGTTGTATGTATGCATTTTGCGAATGATATTGTTCAATACAACTGCATTGTTTATTTTATGCTGTTTGCTCCACTTCTGGAGAACACAAGGATTTGACCCACTATAAGTCAGGAGTAGCTGTGGTGGAAAGCCAAATCACCTGGAGGGCCCAAGTGTGCCCATGCCTGGTTTGAAGCTGCTTCTCAAAGAGGCTTTTAGGTCAGGCTTGGCTACATTTCCTCCTTGCTGGCCAGGAAGGAGCGCTCCCGTTCCTTCTGGGCAAAGCAAGGAGGGGACCTGGACTCTTCCTGGTGATCGGCCAACCCTCCAGCAGGTGGCGCTGCTGCCTGTGCGCGTCGGGCGAAAGCAGCGAGGAAGTGCTGGTGGCGGCGGAGGAGTCCCGGGTTTTGATGGCGGGGGATCCGAGCAGGGCGCATCACTATGTGGCGCGCCTCTCCGAGTGGGCGGACGCACACCTGTCTCTGCTCCGGGTACGTTGCCGAAAGGAGTCCCCAGGAAGGGAGCAAGGCAGGGAAGGAGCAGGGAGGCAGCCTGGGGCCTGGGCCTGGCCTGGCTAGGGAAAGCAAAACAGCTCCCAATGCCAAGCCAGGTCTAGTATCTCTAGGGCAGAGGGGTTCCCACGCTCTTTGACTCCTGCAGCTCTGTTTACAGTCAGTTTCTATGGGGGAGCCACTTAGGCCTATGTTTTGTAAGTTCATGGTATTATGGGAGGGAAAGGGGGGGATTCAGGCAATGGCAAACTTAGACCTCCAGCTGTTTTGGACTGCAACTCCCACAATTCCTAACAGCCTACTGTTAGAAATTTATTTATTACTTATTTATATTTATTTATTATTAATTAACTTTATTTATACCCCACGCCCATCTCCCCAAGGGGATTCGGGGTGGCTTACGTGAGGCCAAGCTCAATAACACATAATAACAAAACAACAGCAATTATTTAAAACAAAAACAATACAATCAATAGAACTCAAACACAAGCAGTAACACACAATTTAAAACCAAATTGTGGGAGTTGCAGTGCAGAACATATCCAGGGCCCAAGTTTCCCCATGCCTGGGATAGATTAGATCAGGGGTGGGCAATTATTTTTTTCCAAGGGGCCATACGAGAGCCAAAAAATATTATGGAGGGCCGCACCTAAAGGCTGAACTACATTCTAATCTACATTATTTATTTACTTACTATATTTACTATATATTACACATCATTAATGTTAACATTAATATATCAAGAAATATTCATATATTATTAGCATTAATATAATTATATTATAGTATATATATATATAGACATAATATATTGAAATTATAATATATAACATATATCATTTTTTATTATAATAAAATTATTATAAAATAATAAAACCCACTAAATTAAAATGAAATTTAAGAAGACAAGGTGCGAACCAAGATAGAGGCTGACATCCTCAAGAGAGGAAGGATCCCAAGATGGAATGGACCCAGCCCAGAGGATGACGAAGCGGACCCAGCTGCAGCAGAGCAGAGCAGCAGACGATCGTAGGCTGCAGGCCTCCGCCCGCTCTCGCCCCCAGCTGATTGCCCTGCTATGGAGTGCCTGCCATCCTGGCTTTGGAGTGCCTGCCATCCCGGGAGGCGATCCAGGCCTGCAGCAGGAGCAGTCGGTGACCTGAGGCGGCTGATCACCCTGACGACCCGGAAGTCGATCAAGTCTTCCGGGTCGCCAGGGCGATCAGCCGCCGCAGGTCGCCAACTGCTCCCGCTGCAGGCCCGGATCGCCTCCCGGGATGGCAGACACTCCAAAGCTTCCGCTCCTCCGATTGTTCTCCGGAGCGGCGGGCTGTCTGCCGACGCAGGCCCCACAGCCCGCAAAGGGATGGCGGCAGCGGCACCCCTTCCTCTTGGCCCCACCCCCGACGCCCTTCTCCCCGGACCAGACGGAATTGGCCGGGGGCCCGCAGGTTGCCCACCCCTGGATTAGATAGTAAGGGAATGTAAAGAGACATCTAAACAATTGTGCAATGCCCCATGCCACGAAATTGTGTTTTAAAAACTTCAAAATTTACCATGTATAGTATCTCAATTTGTTCTCCGTTACCGCATGTTACTGTCAAAGCTCGGCCATACATAAACATCCTTCCACAGTTCAATCAATCAAGCCATTTGCATTAACGACAGAACCAGAGTGCATTGTTGTTGTTGTTATTATTATTAACTTATTTTTATCCTGCTTTACTCCCATGGGTGGGATTCAAAGCGGCGTGCAGTGGTTAAAAAATTACATAAAATTCAGCAAAACATAAGCCAACAAAAGAGGATAACCCATTATCTAAACCATATACAATAGTGTTTCTCAACCTTGGGGTGGGGACCCCTTGGGGGGTTGCCAAAGACCATCAGAAAACATATTTTTGATGGTCTTAGGAGCCCCTATTGCAGAGGTGAGTCCCTTCAAGGAATAGGGATTCTTCGTGGGAAGTGTGTCCTGATTTGATCGTTTGTGGGGTTCAAAATGCTCTTTGTAGGTGAACTATACATCCCAGCAACTACAACCCCCAAATATCAATGTCTGTTTTCCCCAAACTCCACAAGTGTCAAGTCTACTTTCCCCAAATTCCACCAATGTGCACATTTGGGCATATTGAGTATTCGTGCCAAGTTTGGTCCAGATCTATGATTGCAAGTCCATAGTGCTCTCTGGATCTAAGTGAACTACTACAAAACTCAAGGTCAATGCCCAGTATTTTCTTTTGGTGATGGGAGTTCCGTGTGCCAAGTTTAGTTCAATTCTATCATTGGTGGAGTTCAGAATGCTCTTTGATTATAGGTGAACTATAAATCCCAGCAACTCATACAACTCCCAAATGACAAAATCAATCCCACCCCCCAACCCCACCAGTATTCAAATTTGGGTGTATCAGGTATTTGTGCCAAATTTGGTCCAGTGGAAAAAAATACATCCTCCATATCAGATATTTACATGACGATTCATAACAGTAGCAAAATTACAGTTATAAAGTAGCATCGAAAATAATTATATGGTTGGGGGTCACCACAACATGAGGAACTGAGGCATTAGGAAGGTTGAGAAACACTGATATACAACAAATTAATAAATTCCAACGTATAGCATTAAAAAATCCATAACCTCAAGCCACTGAGTTTATCTGTTGTACAAAGATCCTAAAAGACTCCATTTTCATTAGGCCATGTCACATCATTGCCAGGTCCAATATATGAATATAACATTCAGAGGTAGAGTTACCAGCAGCTATCTGGCAATTGCTTATTATAAGTCATCTGAGAAGTCCTGGCTCCACAATAAGGTCTTTATTTGTGATTGAAACACCAACAAGGAGGGAGCCGATTGCACCTCTCTAGGAAAGGAATGCCAGAGCTGCGGGGCCACCACTGAAAAGGCCCTCTCATTCCCACATGTTTAAGACAGTGGTGGGACCAAAATAAGGCCCTCTCCTGATGATCTCAGGGCTCGTGCAGGCTGATAGGACAAGATATGGTCACTCAACTAGGCTGGGCCCAAATCATTTAGGGCTTTATAGGCTAAAGCCAGCATCTTGAATTGTGCCCAGAAACAAACTGGGAGCCAGTGTAGCTGCTTCAGGTGTGAAGTAGTTCTTTCTCTATATCTTGCCCCCATAAGCAATCTAGCCGCTGATCTTTGAACCAGTTGAAGTTTCCAAACACTCTTCTGGGGCCACAGTAGGCCTAAATTAAGATATGGCATGAAAGAACATGTAATGAGACACCTATGGTTGCATTTATTTATTTCTTTTTGCACAATGGTAAATTCAACTTGGCATTTTTTTTCCTGTTCAGAATGGAATTTCAAGGTTTTTTTATTTTGTTTCTTGTTTCTTTCATTTTATTTAATAATCAATGTATTTTATTTTCCTGGAGCGGGCGTGGAGCACAGGTTGGAAACTACTGGCTCTAGAGCAAGCATGGTCAAACTTTGGCCCTCTAGGTATTTTGGACTTCATCCCCCAGAAATCCCAGCCAGCTTACCAACTGTTAGGAATTGTGGGAGTTGAAGTCCAAAACACCTGAAGGGCCACAGTTTGCCCATGACTGCTCTAGGATATTTACTCTAAACAGTTTATAATGTATTCCAAAAATAAATATACTCTTAGCAGTTTAGAATTTGGGATTATTAAATTGTTTTTTATTTTTTCTCATACATATACATACACATATACAGTATATAAACGAGAAGGTGTCAAAATGTTTTTCTTCCTGTAACATAAAAACGTTCTGAATGAACATACAACAGCAGAAGTTGCTCCAGATCATAGCCTGAATTGTCCTCCACTCAAAACTACCCTTCAACATAGACACCAACAATTTGTACACATTTGCGTCATCGTTTAACCCAGGCATCAAAACCATTTTGGAAAAATTCAGGGTTTTGCTTCAAGACCCATGATTTTAAAACTGTTTTAATGTCATTCGAGTCATTAAATCTGAAACCACGTAGGTTGTCTTTCAGAGGTCCAAACAGGTAAAAGTCAGAAGGGGCCAAATCATAAACATTCTTCAAACAATTATGGAGTTCCTTAGGTGCACAACTTTCTTTTGCCAGAAATTCAATGATGATTCTTTCTTTTAGCTTCAGATTCATGGTTCTAATCAGTCATTCAGAAAATGAAAATACTATATCGATAGAGTAAGGTTACCTCTATCATATCTTGCATAGATAGTCCAGTAGCTGTGCAAGAAATAAAAGTTAGAGCGATGGAGGCATTACTTTTTGATCCACTGTCATTTATTAGAGCAAGGACTCCTCGTGGATACCAAAATATGTGGATGTTCAAATACCATCACATAATGGTGTAATACCCTTAGATAAAATAGCCACATCAAGGTTAGATTTTTGGATTGTTTTGGAATATTTTGAAGCCATGGATGGCTGAATTTGGATACAGAAGGGCTGCCCGTACAGCTTTAGCAGCTTAGAACTCTTTAAAAATGTAAACATACAAAGCAAGCTTAAAAATTCTAGGAGTAGAGAAAGGCCATGAAATTACAGGACAAACTTTAAGGTGAAGTTTGGAAGTCTGCTTTGTGTAGTGCAGGGCTGCCCAACTGGCGGCCCGGGGGCCATACACGGCCCCCAGCCTGTTGGACACGGCCCCCGCTATGCCCCCGGGTCTCTCCCCCCGCGGGAAAGAGGAGAAAGGAGAAGGCAGTCAGCTGATTGCCTTCTCCTTCCTCCCTCTTTCCCCGCGTGTGTGGGGATCCTGGGCGCCGGAAGGAGGAGGAGGAGGGAGAATGACAGCTTAGGAGGGGCCTGGGGCGGGGCTGGGGGAGGGGCCTGGGGCGGGGCCTGGGGCAGGGCCGAACGGCCCCCCAGGTCATCAGTGACCTCAAGTCCGGCCCTTGGCCGGTTAGAAGTTGGACAGCACTGGTGTAGTGCATTGTTGCACAGGGGTGACAGGTTGAACCCTTGAACATGAAATGGTAGTTAAAGATGGAAAGTGTAACTTTGATCAAATAATTATGATAACATAGATCCTTCATAGTAAGGATATTGGTTTAGCCATCAAACAATCACCATTCCTACTATTAGCTTTGTAAGGGGGAATACATTTTAGTACATCCTGTAAAAGAAGCGGTGTGTCACTAGACTCCTTAACTTCCACACAGCCTTTCCCCCTGAATTATCAGTTCATTTCAGGTTGTAGTTTGGTTGCTATGCATGCCCTCAGAAGGCTCTCTTCTTTATTAAAACATGGCATACTTCAATCAGGATTAAAACAGATTTGGTTCTCAGGCCTGGTAACAAACTTGAGACAATTAACTTGTAACAGGTGACTGGATTAAACAACAGGTGTATTTCAGGACACATCCGATTTAGTTCACTCTGCTTCTGTTTACATACACTGTGTGTTTCAGTGATTGATGCAAGGAAACTGATGTGAATAATTCTCTCTAAAGGAAGTATTTAGCTGCATATTTAGATGTCCCTCTGGGATCCAAAGGTGTGTATATCCCTGCATGTTACTTATCAATTTGGAGCAAAATAGCATCTGGGAAAATCACTCTTTCTCCTCTGTTACATCTTCCCTTTCAAAAAAAATCTAGAAGAAATCCAGTTTTTTTCTTTTTAATGATGTGTGCAACAGGCACCACACCACGCAAGACGGAGGACAAAGGACAAAACGACAAGGCTTGGCCCAGAGCGAGGCCATGGAGGGATCGGGGACTCACACTCACACACACAAGGCCAGACAGTGGGAAGCCACCACTGTATTTTATATTTTGCCTTTGCTTTTATTTATTTAAGGTTTCTTTTGTTGCCACCTTTTTATTGTTTCATTGGCCACCTCCTTCAATGGGATGTTATAAAGCCACACAAAGTCTTCAGTTGGAATAAAACAGGACTATGTCCTTTATTTTGAAAAGTCAATATGCATAATGGTTTCAAATAACTTGTCAGGCTTTAATCTTTACAGAGGATGGTACTTATATCTTGAGTTTCTTAAAACAAAGTTCCATACAAAGACATTCAAACTGAATCTTTTAAACCCTTTGAATCTCTTTTCCTCCCACGGCACTCTAAACACTATAGAGGCCTATTAACTATTATCCTCAAAGAGTCGTCTTTCATATAACAAACAGTTCCCAAATCACTTCCTTCCCTCTTCAAAACTCCTAACTCTTCTTCCCACACCAAACTCCTAACTGAACTCAAAATGTCTGCCTCAGCTTATTCTCTTTGCCTCTGGCTCCACCCATCTCCAGTTGCTAAGTATGCCCTTATAATTTCATCAGCCAATTAGACTGCGCTTCTGGCTAACAGACTGCCTGATCGCTCCACCCCCTGAGCTCTCCTTAGCTTTTGCAAGTTGGGCCTGTTTTCTGACTTTACACCAACCCTTTAAGGTAGGCCAGTCAGTTACAATGTGCAATTTCTTTTGCGGCATTTTTGACTAATCAAAAGATTTAACTGAAGAAACATTGTAACTACATTTCAGTTCAAATCTGTCATAAAAGAAATTCTTCATGCTTGCAACGTCACCATAACTATTCTTATATCCCGCCTCCATCTCCCCGAAGGGAACCAGGGCAGTATATATGGGGACCAAGCCCAATATAAACAAGATTGCAAAGTAACACAATTAAAAACATTATCAATCAACTATATTACAACAATAAAACCAATACAATCTAAGAAATCATAAAACATAAGCAAACAACAAACAACCAATGGCCGAGAAAAGTGGGCATGTGCAGATTTGAGACTAATAGGGCAGGACAGGGCTAGTGCAACATAAACTGTAAGGCCAGGGGCTGGGAATAAAGGGGTGGAGATCCTACCAAAATATATGCAACCTGTCCTATATTGTGGGATTTGAGGACAGTTAATTTTTTTCCAGAGTAGCATTATGCAAGGTCTGTATGGTATCCAAGTCTGCCATTGAACTGATGCATTTTACACTAGCTGGAGCTCTGAAGTAATCTTCAAGGGGGCACCCTTATATAAAGTATACTGCAGTAATCTAACTGCAAAATCCTGTACATCTGACTACCTAACTTGGACTTACACACAAATTCAACTTAAGAACAAACCTATAGAACCTATTTTGTCTGTAACTTGGGGACTGCCTGTACCTGATGAGAGAGCAGGGTTCTTAGAACCAGGAACCTTTGGGCGGCCCCTGAGCTTGCGCTAGGCCTTTTCTCTGTGGAATCTGAATAATTCAGCATAGAAACTAAACAGGAAATATATATTAAACCAGATATGTATTAGAATATCTGATGTTTTCTGTGAGTTAGACTCCGAATAAAAATATCTTGGAACAACTTCTGTCTGCCTCTCTTCTGCAGTCTAATATTTACAACTTTATGAAGACCATCTTCAAAGTATACCCTGTCCCTTATACATAATTATGTGGAAGCAAATCTCACTGATGTTATGGCGACTTATCCCCAAATAAATATCTTAGCACAAACCTATCCATCTTTGCTTGCAATTAAATCTATCTCTGCAAAGCGCAGAGGTCTGTACTAAACAAATTTCAAAAAACAAATCTGGTTAATTAAAGCTTGTTCCCAGATATACATGTATAGCATTGCTTCCTTCAATAATATTCTTTAAGGTAAAGATAAAGGTTTCCCCTTGACATTAAGTCTAGTCATGTTGTTTCTTCTTCGTGTGGTCTGTGAAATGCACACAAGTGGGTTTACTCCCGCGCATGCGTAGAATCTCGGACATACTAGCTAAAATTAAAGATTTACATATGCCCCTCCCACTCCCGCCCCCTCACCCCTGATCTAGCTACCTAGGCAGTTCCTTTTCCGCCTAGCCAGCGAAAGGATTTCCGACTGCTAGCTCCTGCTAAAGTCCACGGATTGCCTCGACTATCAGATAAGATGTCTTCTCTTTCTTTCAAAAGGTGCTCTGATTGTGGAGCAACCTTGCCCCAAGAGGATAGGCATCCTAAATGTCTCCTCTGTTTGGGGGAATCCCATATTCCCCAGACCTGCAAAATATGCAGGTCTTTCTCTAATAGAACCCTGAAGAACAGGGATTCTAAGCTCAAAGCTTCTCTCTTTGAGCAAGCTATCACTTCCTCAGAGACTGGGCTCTCTCGTTCCATGAGCCAGCCCTCTCTGCCTTCTGGGCCTCCGAATCCCAATCCCCTGAGCGCCCTTACTGATGGTGCCATCCGTGAGTTGGCCTCTGACTCCGCTATTGAGCCACTCCGGAAAAAGAAGCAAAAAGCCTCCAAATCTGCCAAAATCAAAGAGAAATCTAAAGAGGCTGTGGCACAGAATGTATCAAGGCTCCTGGCCGGCCCTGCGCCTCCCAGCCCTTGCATGTCCCTCTTTGCAGCAGAGACGCTGCAGCTCTTCGAGGGCACTGAAAATGAGGCTTCAGGAGTGGAAAATCCCCCCCAACTCTTTCCAACTCGCCTCTTGTGCTCGGTCTCCGAGCCTGAGCTCCTCTCTCCTCCCTCTCTTCTCCTCTTGCCCAGGCCCCCCCTCCACCCTCACCTCCACCGGAGACCGAAGATTTCATTCAGGAGGAGGCCAGCACCACGCGGCCTCCATCTCCTCCCCGGTTACCGAGCGCCTTCCCGCCTTCGCGCACAAACGCGCGCTCGCCTCCAGAGCGCCGCGCACAAGCGCGGCGCTCTCCTGCTGCTCTCCAAGTAGATTTGCCTCGTTCCAGGTCCCGGAGCCCGCTAAAAGAGGCTTCCGGTGACCGAGGCCACCCCTGGGATCCTCCCTATGGCTTCCCTTATGGCTACCCTTCTCCTTACCCCCCCTTTCCTTACTACCCACCTTATTATTCTCCTGAGCCTTTTCATGCACCGGATCCTTACCGGTATCCGTGGCCCCCCTCCTCCTATCCACCGTAATCCGTGGCGCCCCTACCACCTTGTCCAGCCCCTCCAGCCCCTCCCGGTCAAGCCCCTGTTCTCCCAGTTGCTGCTCCTGCCCAATCCCCCCCCATCTCCCTGATGATGATAATGATGCAGAATTAGAATGCTCTTCAGATGTGACTCCCATTCCTCTCTTGCCAGAGCCTGAGCCTGACCCTCAGCAGGCAGAAGAATATAAAAAGTTTTCTGCATTATTAATTAGGCTGGCCAGGTCCCTTGGCATACAGCCCCCTCAATCTGAGGATGTGGTCCAAGACCCTTATTTTACCTCTGCTGAGCAACAGACTCAGCAGTCTACCATTTTGCCTACCATACCTTATCTGGTCAAACTTTTGAAGGTTTCTGGCGTTGCCCCGGCTTCTGTCCCAAGCACGTCTAAGCGGGCAGAAAACCTCTATCGGATTGACCTGTCCACCACTCCCTGGTTGGCCAGACTTCCGAAAGTTAATTCAATTGTGACTGATGCTCAGCCTAAGCCAATACAAAATAACCAGGCTGCCCCTTCTGACAAAGAAGGTAGAAAGCTTGATGCTACGGCCAGAAAGTTTTATGCCTCAGCGTGCCTGTCAGGCAGAATGGCACATTATGGCATCTATATGAGCGTCTATCAATCGTACCTCTGGAATAAGATAGGCCCATATTTGGACCTCCTTCCAGCATCTGACCAGCCCATGGCTAAGGCCTTCCACCAAGAAGCCCTCACTCTGGCCACCCTACAAAAGGACTTGGCCAAACATGGGGCAGATACCTCAGGCAAACTGATCGCTGGGTTAGTTGCCCTTAGGAGACATGCTTGGTTGAGATCCGCAGCATTGTCGTCCAATCAACGCTCCCTGATAGAAAATCTGCCAATGGATGAAGCTGGCCTGTTCAATCCTGAGACAGACTCTCAATTGGAGCACTCTCACAAAATGAAGCAAACACTAAACAAATATGGCCAGCAGCCCAACTCTCCCTACCAACCTTATAGGCAACGTTGCCGTCCCTACTACCACCATCAGTCCTTTCGCGGATACTACAACTCCGCTCCGTATAGAGGAGGACAGCGACCGCAGTTCCCCTCACAGGGATACAAGCGTCCAGGTGTTCCATTCAGGGGTCAGTATCGAGGTGGTAGATCCTCAAACAATAAGACACGCCGCTTCTAGCCTGTTTCTCGACAGGCTGCGGCCCTTCCTCTCAGCTTGGCAGTCCATCACCACTGATAAGTGGGTTTTGGACATTGTTCACCGAGGTTATGCTATAGAGTTTGATTCCCTTCCACCTCCAGGGAAACCTATCTCTACTCAGACTTCCCCTGTTTTATTACAAGAAATTGATGCTCTCCTTCTTAAGGGAGCCATTTCCCCTACCCCATCCCACCAACTCCAATTTTGCTTTTTTTCTAGATATTTCCTTGTGGATAAAAGGGATGGTGGTCTCCGGCCCATTTTGGACCTCCGGGAAGTTAACCAGTTCATCAGACCACGCAAATTTAGGATGGTCACTCTCCCCTCCATCCTCCCTTTCATCCCGAAGGGAGCCTGGATGACTACTGCTGACCTTAAGGACGCCTACTTCCACATCTCAATTAGGCAGTCCCACAGGAAATACCTCACCTTTATGGTGGACGGTCCCCCATATTCTTTTAATGTCCTTCCCTTCGGCCTCTCCACGGCCCCAAGGACTTTTACTAAGTGTATGGCGGTCATCCCCTCCCACCTTCGCCAGCAGGGCGTCACCGTGTTCCCTTACCTGGACGACTGGCTTTTCTGCTCTGGGTCATGTGACCAATTGTCATCTGATATCAGTTATGCCTTATCTCTTTTGCAGAGCCTGGGACTTGTTGTCAACCAAGAGAAATCTCACCTCTCACCTGCCCGGACGGTGCAGTTCATAGGTGCAGTAATAGATTCAATATCCCAGAGGGCCTACCTCCCAGAGGATCGCTTCCTCAATTTATGCCATTCTATCCAGGTTATCCAAACCACCCACCGGTGCTCCGCCTGAACCGTTCAATCTATCCTTGGTCATATGGCTTCCACCACGAACGTTACCGCGTTCGCCCGCCTCCTCCGCCCCCTCCAAGAGGAACCCCCTCCAAGGTTCCTCTCTGTGTTCCAGCCAGGGCTGGACAGCCAGACCATGATCCTCCCCCCCCGCCCATGTACTGCAGGCCCGGACATGGTGGACAGACAGGTCCAATGTGTGCTCGGGCCTTCCCTTCTCTCCTCCTCAGCCGTCTCTGTCTCTGACGACAGATGCGTCCTCCACGGGCTGGGGAGCTCACCTCCAAGACCTGACCATCAGCGGTCATTGGTCTCCCTACGAAAAGAGGCTCCACATCAACGCCCTGGAACTCACAGCGGTAAAAAAGGCCCTTCGGTCATTTGTGACCGTAGTCTCCAACCAGGTGATCCAAGTCCTCACGGACAACACCTTGGTAAAGTATTACATCAACAAACAAGGGGGCACCCGCTCCTCGACTCTCCTCTCCATATCCCTCTGGATATGGGAATGGTGTATCCTCCACAACACATTCCTCCATGCCACACACCTTCCAGGCCTTCAAAACACTCTAGCCGACTCACTGAGCAGGACGTCGTCCACCACTCACGAGTGGCAGCTCAGCCCCCGCCACTTCCTCTCCCTGATCAGGCGTTGGGGCACTCCCCAAATAGACCTATTTGCCTCACACCTCAACACCCATTGCCTCAGGTATTGCGCGAGACTCCACCCTCACGCATCCCCAGATTGTCTAGGAGACGCGTTCCTCTACCATTGGTCCCCAAGTCTCCTCTACGCATTTCCTCCGCTTCCACTCCTCTCCAGAGTGGTCGCAAAGCTGCTATCCGACAACTCGGATTGCATCCTAATAGCCCCTTGGTGGCCCCGTCAGCCGTGGTTCACACCCCTTCTCCAGGCCTCTCAGGGAGACTTCCTTCGTCTTCCGTTGGATTCCGACCTCCTCTCCTTTCAGCAGGGTCTTATCCTGCACCCAAAGATTTAACTGAAGAAACATTGTAACTACATTTCAGTTCAAATCTGTCATGAAAGAAATTCTTCATGCTTGCAACGTCACCATAACTTTATTCTTATATCCTGCCTCCATCTCCCTGAAGGGAACTAGGGTGGTATATATGGGAACCAAGCCCAATATAAACAAGATTGCAAAGTAAATACAATTAAAAACATTATCAATCAACTATATTACAACAATAAAACCAATACAATCTAAGAAATCATAAAACATAAGCAAACAACAAACAACCAATGGCCGAGAAAAGTGGGCATGTGCAGATTTGAGACCAATAGGGCAGGACAGGGCTAGTGCAACATAAACTGAAAGGCCAGGGGCTGGGAATAAAGGGTGGAGATCCTACTAAAATATATAACCTGTCCTATATTGTGGGATTTGAGGACAGTTAATTTTTTTTCCAGAGTAGCATTATGCAAGTCTGTATGGTATCCAAGTCGGCCATTGAACTGATGCATTTTACACTAGCTGGAGCTCTGAAGTAATCTTCAAGGGGGCACCCTTATATAAAGTATACTGCAGTAATCTAACCTCAAAATCCTGTACATCTGACTACCTAACTTGGACTTACACACAAATTCAACTTAAGAACAAACCTATAGAACCTATTTTGTCTGTAACTTGGGGACTGCCTGTACCTGATGAGAGAGCAGGGTTCTTAGAACCAGGAACCTTTGGGCGGCCCCTGAGCTTGCACTAGGCCATTTCTCTGTGGAATCTGAATAATTCAGCAAAGAAACTAAACAGGAAATATATATTAAACCAGATATGTATTAGAATATCTGATGTTTTATGTGAGTTAGACTCAGAATAAAAATATCTTGGAACAACTTCTGTCTGCCTCTCTTCTGCAGTCTAATATTTACAACTTTATGAAGACCATCTTCAAAGTATACCCTGTCTCTTATACATAATTATGTGGAAGCAAAATCTCACTGATGTTATGGCGACTTATCCCAAAATAAATATCTTAATTCTTTAGTTGACTATTATTCAGTTGATGTTGCTCTGCTTTTGTTGGGTCAACCCTTCAGAACCAGTTTATTTTTTATGGCTTTCTATAGACCAGTTTGCTAGATGAAAAGTATCATTTCCAGAAATCTTTTTGACCATGTATTGTTACAATTTAGCTGCTAATTTGTCTTTCTGTATTCAAAGAGAAATGTGTACAATGCCAACGATCTGAAAGTGATTGTATTACTTTCTGCAGAATATCAGCACCGGAATGGCTATAGCCGGAGTAGTTTTATTGGCAAAGAGCGTTAAACTGGTAAGTTGTGGATTGAGTGGAGCAATTTATAAGATTATAAAGCAGCTTTAACACTTCAACACTAAGGGTATAACATCAATAAAATCCATCACCACTGCCCTTCTTTCATGTGTTGCAATCTATGAGGAATGGCTTCTGCTAGGTTTTATATACAGTTGTAGCACAGCTATATAAAACCTAGGTCAGCTTCAGTATGCTACAAATCAGAACAGTTTTGATTGTAATCCATTTTTGTTGCCACAAACATTGCTTAATTTGAATATTTTCATCTAAGAATATTTATTTATTTATTTATTTATTTGCACCCCCATCTTCATCCCAGAATGGGCTCCAAAGTGATTGTATATCTCCTTTGAATGTGTTATTTATAATGAAATGTCAGACTGAGAACATTCCCCAGAGTTATTTTGCTTTGCTTGTTGACAGAACCTTCAGATGCAAGGGCTTTGCAAGGTTTTATGCCTCAGATTTGGGACATAAATTAAGTCCCGGTCACCTGTCTTTGACTGGAGGCCAGATAATATATGAGCAGCAGATACAAGAGCCAGTTTAATGAGAAACTCCATCTGTTTGTGCAGCCCCTGCTTGTTGTTCTTGCTTCCCATGAGTCAGTTCCTGCTTTTGGTTACCCTTTGAATGTGAGATCGCCAAGAGCCTCAGTCATTAACAGCCCCGTTCAAGTTTTGCAAATGCAAAGATGTGTTCCCATGAATTAATCTGTACTGTGGTCTTCCTATTTTTCTGTTACCTTCCACTTTCTACAACATTCCCAATTATTCATACTGTCTCATTATTGTTTATTTGTTCAGTCAATTCAGACTCTTTGCAACCTCATGGACCAGCCCACACCAGAGCTCCCTGTCAGCCATTGCCACTTCCAGCTCTTTCAAGGTCAAGCTGGTCACTTCAAGGATACCAACCATTCATCTTGTCCTTGGTCAGCCCCTCTTCCTTTTTCCTTCCATTTTCTCCAGCATCATTATCTTCTTCAAGCATTCCTGTCTTCTCATTACATGGCCAAAGTACTTCATCTTTGCCTCTAATACCCTTCCCTCCAGTGAGCAGCCGAGCATTATTTCCTGGAGTATGGACTGGTTGGATTTTCTTGAGGTCCAAGGCATTCTCAGAATTTTCCTCCAACATCACACTTCAAAAGCGTCTATCTTTCTTTGCAACAGCCTTTGTTATGGTCCAGCTCTCACATCCATAAGCTACTACAGGGAATGCCATTGCTTTAACTATGTGGATCATCATTGCCAGTGTGATGTCTACTCATCAACTATTTTATCGAGATTGGTCATTTCTCTCCTCCTAAGAAGTAAATGTCCTCTGATTTCCTAGCTGCAGTCTGCGTCTGCAGTAATTTTTGCGCCTAGAAATACAAAATATGTCACTGGCTCCATGTTTTCTCCCTTTATTTGCCAGTTATTATATTATTATACAGACTCATAATATATAAAGTGCAATAACCCCCGTTTTGACTTCTAGTAAAGTACAGACTTGATTTGTTATAGGGCCCATTGACTTGCTTTTTTGGAAGTTCATGTTACTTCACACTTCTAATGTGTTGAGGTTCTTCCAGACTTGTTTGCAGCTTTCACAACCACCCATATATATTGCGAATGCAATGTCCTAGATGATTCCAGTATATTTCAGAGTTTTGACATCCATGTTTTCATCATTCAATCACCACTTCCATTGTGTTTTGTCTTTTATGATACAGATTTTGACTAAAAGACCTCTACTGAGAGGGAAAATACTCCAAAGTTGCAGGATAGAACATTGGTAGAGCCCCTTGACAGGTTGTTCACTATGTAAGGGTGCACTTGTAATGTCTTTAAAATACATTAAAATGTAAAGTGTGACAAATACAATGTTTGCAAATGGATACTGTAAGGATACTGTAATGTGCCTTTGATGGTGGCAATCCAGGTTTGTTGGATTGCCACCAGTTCAATTGTATAGCGATAAAAGAATGTTCAGACCATGGCAAATATATATGAAACTAGCTGTACCCGTGCACGCGTTGCTGTGCCATGTCTCTCTCTCTGTATCTGTCTCTCTCTATTTCTCTATCTCTCTCACTCTGTATCTCTCTCTCTCTATTTCTCTCTCTATCTCTCTCTCTTTATCTCTCTCTGTCTCTCTCACTCTGTATCTCTCTCTCTATCTCTCTCACTCTCTCTGTATCTCTCTCTATCTCTCTCTCTCTCTCTCTCTCTCTCTCTATTTCTCTATCTCTCTCACTCTGTCTCTCTCACTCTGTACCTCTCTCTCTATTTCTCTCTATCTCTCTCTGTATCTCTCTTCTCTCTCTGTCTCTGTCTCTCTCTCTATTTCTCTATTTCTCTATCTCTCTCACTCTGTCTCTCTCAATCTGTATCTCTCTCTCTATTTCTCTCTCTTTCTCTCTGTCTCTCTCTATTTCTCTATCTCTCTCACTCTGTCTCTCTCAATCTGTATCTCTCTCTCTCTATTTCTCTCTCTCTCTCTCTCTCTCTCTCTCTCTCTCACTCTCTATCTCTCTCTCTATCTCTCTCACTCTCTCTCTATGTATCTCTCTCTCTCTCTCTCTCTCTGTATCTCTCTCTCTATTTCTCTCTCTCTATTTCTCTATCTCTCTCACTCTGTCTCTCTCACTCTGTACCTCTCTCTCTATTTCTCTCTATCTCTCTCTGTATCTCTCTCTCTCTCTCTGTCTGTCTCTCTCACTCTGTATCTCTCTCTTTCTCTCACTCTCTCTCTATTTCTCTCTATCTCTCTCTGTATCTCTCTCTCTATTTCTCTCTATCTCTCTCTGTATCTCTGTCTCTTTCTCTCTCTCTCTCTCTCTCTTTCTCTCACTCTCTCTCTCTCTGTATCTCTCTCACTCTGTCTCTCTCACTCTGTACCTCTCTCTCTATCTCTCTCTATCTCTCTCTGTATCTCTCTCTTTCTCTCACTCTGTCTCTCTCTCTTTCTCTCTCTCTCACTCTCTCTCTGTATGTCTCTCTCTTTCTCTCACTCTCTCTCTCTCTCTGTATCTCTCTCTCTCTCTCTCTCACTCTCTCTCTCTATCTCTCTCTCTCTCTCTCTCTCTCTCTCTCTTTCTCTCTCTGTCTCCCCCCCCTCCTCCTCAGCTTACCTTCTCGGCCACTCCTCCTCCTGCAGACTCCCCTCCTTCCTTCCCCAGGGCCCAAAAGGCCCTCGGCTGCCCTGGGATGCGCCTGGAAAAAGTAAGGATCTGGCTGGCTATTTACTTTTTCCAGGCGCTTCCCAGGGCAGCCGAGGGCCTTTTGGGCCCTGGGGAAGGAAGGAGGGGAGTCCGCAGGAGGAGGAGGGGCCGAGGAGGTAAGCTGAGGAGGAGGGGGCGCGGGAGGAGGTGGGAGGGGCTGGGGAGGGGGGAGGCATGTCCCCTCCTCCTGCCACGCCCCCCTGCCGCTCTTTCTAACTGGGCGGCGAGGGGGGGGGCGGGAGGAGGTGGGAGGGGCTGGGGAGGAGGGAAGGGGTGTCCCCTCCTCCTGCCATGCCCCCCCCCGCCGCTATTCCTGACCGGGAGGCGGCAGGGGGGGTGGGAGGAGGTGGGAGGGGCTGGGGGAGGGGAGGCGGGTTCCCTCCTCCTTCCAGCCCCCATCTGGAAGGTAAGTGAACTACACCTCCCAGAAGGCTCAGTGCCGCTCGCTGGGAAACGGGCCGCGGAGCCTTCTGGGAGGTGTAGTTCACTTACCTTCCAGGCGCCCGCATGGAGCCGGGTCGGGTGGGCGCCTTTCCCGCTGCGTCCTCGGCCTCTCTCGCCGGCTGCCTTCCTGTTTGGGCCGCGGCGTCGCCTCCTTGGCCTTCTGCCGCTCTCCTCGGCCGTTGGCGTGGGCCGGGCCAGGGACCGGGGAAGAGGCGTCGGAGAAGGTCGAGGAGGCGATGGCGTGGGCCGGGTCCCAGAGAGGCTGGCAGCCGCTGCGAAAGGCCAAGGATGCGGCGGAGAAGGCGGGGTGTGGATGCGGCAGGTAAGGAGTCGGGGGCGCGGGTGGGGTGGGAGGGAGGAGGAGGAGGGCGGGGTGATGGGGCGTCGGGGTGGGAGGGTGTGTTGGAGGAGGAGGAGGGGCGGGAGAAGAGGGAAAAGAGGTGGCCGGGGAAAAGCTTCCCTCCTGCCTCCTCAGGGATCGGGAGAGAACCGGGCAAAGCGGGCTTTGCCGCCAGGGCCTTCCTCGGTCCGGTCCTGATCCTGGCGGAGGTGGGAGGGAAGCTGCCGGGACGGCAGCGGGGGGTGCGGACGGAGGTGGGAGGTGCTGGGGGGAGGGGAGGCGGGTTCCCCCCTCCTTCCAGCCCCCCCGCTCTTCCTTACCGGGCGGTGGCAGGGGGCGCGGAAGGAGGTTGGAGGGGCTGGGGGGGAGGGGAGGGGTGTCCCCTCCTCCTTCCAGGTCCCGTCCCCCCCCGCCGCTCTTCCTGATCAAAGGAGGAGGCGGAGGAGGCGCTCTGGCTTCCATGTGCAAACATTCTAAACGTTCGCGCTGGCAGCAAAGTGGCCGGGGTGGGAGTTCCGTTGGCAATTTTTTGGGGATCGTTTTTTGGGGTGTTGGGAGGTACGTAGGTCCGGTTTTTTTGGCGTTGTCTGTAGCCAGTGTAATGGTCCAGTCGGTTGTAAAGTTTGGTGTTTCTGCGAGCCATAGTTTCTTTGTCTATATACGACATTAAACGGACTGAGCAAATTTATATATGTAGATAAAGCTTTTTCCTTAGAAATGTCTTTCTTTCTGTGTTTAGCTCAGAGGTGGACAAAATAGACTGTAACTCCTAGCATTCCTCATCATTGACTCTGGTGGCAAGGATGAGAGGGGGTTATGGGCGAACTATAACTGGAAAGTTGCACTATTCCTATTTTGACCATTTTATCTCAAGAACTTGACATAGGTAATAATGAATGTGGAATACAGAGCTAAGGGCACTTAAGTTCCAGGACCAGTTTGTACCAGACTGAAACTTTCTAATGAATGATTAAAGGTTTTGCTACTCAGTCATGCATATATTACAGTGGTCTAGTCTCATGTTACCTTTCTTATATTTATTCTTTTTTTGTCTTTTCTTTCTCTCTTTCTTTCATGAATAGACAACCAAATTCACAAATGTTTTGGAAATACCTTCAGAATTTATAGAAAAGAATGTTAAGCTTCGTGGACGGTTACACCAAATAACTGATCAAGGATTAGAAATCGAACATATTCCTATCACCCTTCCAATTATTTCATCTTTGCAGAAAAGATGTAAGTAGGATGAAATCTGTGAATATGCTCATGGTGGTAAGGTAAAACATTCATCAACTTTTACCGAGTATGGTTGAACAAGTGCCCTTAAAAGGGATGTGCAAAACAAATAGAACATGTTTATGAAGTCTTCGAGCAGCTAATCTCTTTAAATACGTATTTGTTAGATTTATGTCTTTGTATTTTGCCCAGAAACTAATTGGCAATGAATTGAGTGACTGTAGTATAGGTGTAATATGCTCACTCCTGGATGTTACTGTGACCAATTGGAATTTCCAAACCAGGTACAAAGGTAGTCCAATGCATTGCAGAATTCCAACCTTGAGGTTGCACTACCATCTTCAGGTCCCCTAAATCTAGGAAGGGGCACAGCTGGCATATCAGCTGAAACTGGTAGTAAGCCCTTCTGACTGTCGCATCTCTCTGGGTTGACATTTGGAGAGAGGGATCCAGGAATACTCGCAAGCTGCGGACACAGTCTTTCAGGGGGAGTGTAACCTAATCCAGAACTAGTCTTATGAACACCAGAAAACCAAAGTCAATTGTAGCGCTTTGCAATAGGCTTCTTCAGTATAAAATAGTAACGGTAAAGGTTTATCCTGGCATTAAGTTGAGTCCAACTCTGGGGGATGGTGCTCATCTCCATTTCTAAAGACCTGGCATTGTCCGTAGACACCTCCAAGGTCATGTGACCAGCATAACTGCATGGCGCACCGTTATCTTCCCACAGAAATGGTACGTATTGATCTACTCACATTTTGTCGTACACCAGAGCAGGAATTCCTCTGACCTTAAACACCACACCATCTTGGTAAAATCAGCAATCAGTTTATTGAAGAATATATGTAGGCAAAGCAGTAAACAATAGCAAAAACAGCAAATGTATAATATATAAAATAGCCCATAAGCTTCAAGGGAAAACAAGATCCATGAGTACATAAAAATCCATGAAACTATGTACTTGAATCTATGTAACAAGACAGCAGGAAAATTTCATAGACAAATCTTAAGTTTGGCAAAAACTTGGTACATGAAACTAAGAGCACTTGAAAGCAAGACTGTGATAAAATAACAACGTTGACCCGACGGAGGCAACTCTGTCCCATAAAGCTTTTTCAGATCTCAAAACTGAAAGGAAAGCATTTCTCTTGACCTTCCCACTAGATAAGAGTTTGTTATCTTTCTTTTGCTGCAGATGAACTGATCCTCTTAAGTCTCTGAAGATTTTGTCTGTTTACTAAAACTTTGCTCTCTGTCCATGCTTTCATTATCTTCTCTCTCATTAATTTCTGCACTTGACAAATCATCTTCAGACAGTTGTTCTGAGAAAAGCTGTGAAGGGCCTCTCTTAAGAATGTGAATCATCTGAGCTTAACTCGGGCCCAAGAAAACCCTCATCCCCAATGCCAACAGGTCCAGGCCCACCATCAGGAAAATCATCCCCATTCCCATCATGAACATCAACATGAACATCATTCCCAACATGAATATCAACTTGAACATCAGACACAATCACAGCCTGAACAGGCTGACATACAACACATTTGCATGTTTTCGAACTGCTAGGTTGGCAGAAGCTGTGGCTAACAGTGGGAGCTCACTCCACTCCCCAGATTCAGCAACTCAGCAGTTTAACCTGCTGCACCACCAGGGAACCCTTCTGTATAAACACAGTTTTAAAACATCTGTGAGTCTCAAATATTACTTTGTTATGATGTATACAGTACATGGCTGTAACAATGTTTCTTAGTAAAGCATCCTAAACATTTCATTCTGTCTAAATGATTGTCACTTTTGAGACAGAAAATTAAAATAGCTAGATTACCATTGGTCTGAAGGGGGAAGTGTTTCGTGAATCTCATAGTAACACTCTTGATAATGTAATAGCACAGTTGATTGTTGGTTTTATATCCAATATTAATCCTAAGTAAAGTAGACCTATTGAAAAAATGAGATTTGTTAGGCAGTGCCAATGGCAGCCCTATGAATTTCCATAGTTTTGGTTTCAACTGAGACTAAAATTAAATGTAGTCATTGATTTCAAAGTACCATAGAACTCCAGTTATTGTACTCTCTGCTTAAATTGAATAAGCCAGTGATATTGTTCTGATAACATTGTCACAATACAAAATGTTGTTGTGCATGTGTCCCTAGGGCATGCAGATGGATTGTTGCTGGTCAGGCTTGCTGGTGTGGAGCTGGCACCAGGTGGCATGGTCTGGTTAAAAGGCGAAATAAAACCCTCACAAATGATGTGGTTCCAACTTCTGGAAAGGAAGGACTCAGTGCTTCATTGTCTTGTGGTGGTCAAAAAGGTAAATAAAAATGCAGAGGAAAATTGGAGGCCTGATTCTAAGCATGTTTACTCTAGGTCCCACTGGGTTAACTTCAGAATTGCAATCTTCTTCTTTACCACAATTAATACCCTTGTATCTAATGGGCTAGAGTTACCTGAAACCAGAGATATGTCTAAAATGCTATTAAATAATCTGTCTTCCAGTCCCAGCAGACCATAACATTGCACTGGGAGACTTAGAAATTTATTTATTTATTTATTATTTCAATTTGTATACCGCCCTTCCTGATAGGCTCAGGGTGGTTTACAGCATATAAAACTGCATTGGATAAAATAGCAACAAAATCATAACAGTAAGACAGTAAGAACAGTAAAACACATAGCAACAGCTAGGATTTGTGGCTAGAGGTTGAAAACTTGCCGGAAGAGAGTTGTTTTACAGGCCTTCCAAATGGCAGGTAACTCTCTAATTAAACGGACTTCAGCCGGCAATGCATTCCACATGTTCGGCGCCACAACTGAAAAGGCTCTCTGCCTGGTGGATGACAGGTGGTAATACTGAAAGGAGGGAAATTCTTAGGGAGGTATTCTCTCTGGTAATTTGCTAGGTCCTGCAGTGAGACTCTGTGGTAACTTCCAGGGAAAGCATACCATAGTATTGCCTGGAGGACCTAGCAAATTTCTCAAAGGCCATTTTCCCCGAGATGTGGATACAGGGATCTTGCTGTATAAACTGAATTATTTTTGTGTGTATAAACTGCAAGTTGCTTCTAGTGTGAGAGAATTGGCCATCTGTAAGGGATGCCCAGATGTTTAATGTTTTACCATCCTTGTGGGAAGCTTCTCTCATGTCCCCGCATGGGGAGCTGGAGCTGACAGAGGAAAGTCAACCCGCTCTCCCCGGATTCAAACCACTGACTTGTCAATCAGCAGTCCTGCCAGCACAAGGGTTAACCCATTGTGCCACCGGGGGCTCCTGAATAATTTCAGCTTATTCACTGTGGATTGTACTTTCGTTCTCATAAAGCAGTCATTTCCAAAGTGGGCTCTACCACCCCCTGGTGGGCGCTGCAGTAATCCAGGGGGTGGTGATGGCCACAGGTGCATTTGGGGGGCAATGAATAACTGTAAGGGGGCAGTGAAATCATGGCTGAAATCACTGGGTTGCTGTAAGTTTTCCGGGATCGAAGAGAGGAGTTTGCCATTTGGTGTGTGTGTATTTGCGTGGCTGGCTCTACACTGACTCTCTAATGCAGATCCAAACTGTATTGTGTGGCACTCTAGATCAGTTGTTCCCGAACTTATTTGGCCTACCGCTCCCTTTCCAGAAAAAAATATTATTCAGTGCCCTCCTATAAATTATTTTTAAAATTTTTTAATAGCAATTAAACAGAAGGATATATGTATTAATGTTTCTACATTTTTCGTAAAATATAGTAAAGAAATGTGTAAATTAGAAAAATTGAAGTTTGAAATTATGAAACTATTTATTAGAATACAAAGGTGCCACACGATACAGTTTGGATCTGTATTAGAGAGCCAGTGTAGAGCCAGCCACGCAAATACACACACACAAAAATGGCAAACTCCTCTCTTCGATCCTGGAAAACCCAGTGATTTCAGCCATTTGGTGTGTGTGTTTCATAATTTCAAACTTCAATGTTTCTAATTTACACTCTCTTTACTATATTTTACGAAAAAGGTAGAAATATAAATACATATATCATATGTTTAATTGCTATTAAAAAAATAATTTCTACGGGGGCGCTGAGTAATATTTTTTTTCTGGAAAGGGGGCGGCAGGCCAAATAAGTTTGGGAACCACTGTCATAAAGGATACACGCAGCAATGCTTTCATTGTTCTTTCTAAACAGGGTAGATTTTCCAGTGTCTGTCTGAATGAAGAAATCTTGAGACAAGGGCTTGGCAAGACAGTTAATATTGAAGGACTTAAACATGAGTCCCGGATATACTGGAAGCTTCACAAAAGGCTACTTCAAGCTGAACTGAAAGCCGTCAAGAAACATAAAGGAATCTGGAAAGAAGAAACATTCATTGAGAAACTTAGAGACCATATTACCAATAATAAATATCTACAAAAGTTAAAACAGTTTGCAACCTGGCTAAGAACCCATCTCTGAAAGCACAAGGATCTTTTTTTTTTGGGAATACCAGATGGAACAGGATGCAGCATTATATTATTTCTGACGAATAGTACTATAAAATGCCTGCTATTCTGTTGGTGGCTCCTCCTGCCTTGGAAGAAAATGAGAACATCCAAGAAAATACTTCTTGAGGAGATTGGTGTATAACTAGAAATTCATATAAATTGAATATACATTTTGTTATTTGAAAATGAAGAATGCATTCTAGGATGCCCGGCAAGAGAAGGAAATGTAAGGTTTAATGAACAGAGCTCCCTTCCACACAGCCATATAACCCAGAATATCAAGGCAGAAAATCCCACAATATCTTCTTTGAACTGGATTATTTCAGTACACACTGCCATATATTCCAGTTCAAAGCCGAAAATGTGGGATTTTTTTAGCTGTGTGGAAGGGGCCAGAGAGTGACGTGAAAGTGCTAGTGATATCTGTTCATGTGTGGATCTGGCTGCTGATTTACAGGAGTGAATATTATGTTGTTGACAGCAGAATACCTTTTTTGCAGTGATGTTTTTAGTGGATATTAAGCTCTGTTCACAAAACCAAATAATAGGTAGAGAACCTAGTCAGCTTATGCTGACTTCTGTCTACATTATCCTCTAACAAGATGTAAAGTTTATATTGCCATCAGCTGCTGAACTTATCTCATGTTTTCCTGGTTCAGTTGAGTGCATGCCAGCAGCGCAAACACAACAGCCTTTTCATAATCAGATGATATTTACTTCCTAAATCCCAACCTACAATTAGCTAAAATCTTCATGAAGATGTTATGAGCTCTGTACTCTCCGTTCTGTGGACACTACATGTTCCTGTCATCGTATATATCAAATCAAAGTAGTTGCAGGTCTTGGTAGCTTGAGCGGCATATTATACACCTGTAGTAATCTATAAGAGGTAGAAATAATTTGACTTCCCAACCCAGCATACCATAGAATTTCACTGGGAGACTTAGAAATTCTTAGGGAGGTATCCTCTCTAGGAATTTGCTAGGTCCTGCAGTGCAACTCTGTGGTAACTTCCAGCCCAAATACAGTCTCATATTTAACATGAGTTTACACTGATGTTTATTTTGTTTCTAATACAGCCAAGTGAATACTTGATTTTCTTCTAAACGTTTTGTGAGCTATGGCTTTTTGGGTGCCAGCCATTGAAATATAGAGAAACTGCACACAATTTTACACAAGCATGTCATCCCTTTGCTGTGCAGGTCCAACCTGATAGCTATAGAAGCATTCACCCACTTTGTTGCTACTGGTGTGAATGCGGCTTGGATTTTTCAAATTCAAACCTTGCTAATTCCATAGGGACCAAAATTCACAGACAAGTGTACCTGTGCATGATGTTTATAGATCACTTTCTGAGGTTGCAGTCATAAATCCACTTACTTAGAAATTTCGGGCTTGCATTCAAGGCAGTGTTCATTGGACCAAGATCAAGTCTGTTGCTGTGTAACCGTTTTGTGTACTCCTCCTTCCAAGATTAATTGACCTGATTGTAAGATGAGAGCGCATGACTGTATTTACTTTGGAGGAACATTATGTATTACTGATCGTTCTAAGCCATTTATTTAAATGCTTAACCGATCTGATGATGAGACTACTATTTTAACAGTCTTGTCTCAACTCTAGAAAAAATATGACTATGACACAGAAAAATAAATGATTCAGTATGACTTTTCCTGTTCTCTTTGCAAACCAGTTAAGTATTAAAATATTAATCTGTTGAATTGCTAGCAGTAATTCAGATGCTTTAACAATAAAGTGATTAAGTATAAAACAGCCTTGTAAATTTGTTAATTTCTTGTGTCACTTAGCTTTGTAACAGGATAACAGCTGAGAGCATATGGTACCTAAGCGTGCCAGGCTTCCATTGCTGACAGTGGCATTGCAGATGGACCCCTGCAACACACAAAGTGGGCGATTGTCAGCAGTGGGAGAACCCTCCTTGTGAGCCTGCCTGTCTGCCTGTCAAAATGGTGGCTTATGTCTTGTCAAGGGGATAAATGAAGTGCTGTTGCCTCATGTTATCTTCTTCTGTTACTGTTGTTAATAACTAAAAACGATTAATGCTGTATGCATGAGTGTAGTGACAGAGTAGAGGAGAAAAGGGCAAAGCGTCGAGCTGGATCCTTTGTTTGCTAAAAGGCATTAAGCTGACAGGAGGGGGCTGGGTGAGGGGAGCTGTTGACAGTTGCAATGCTCTCTTTTGCCAAGTCTTGGCTGCACCATAATGCCTGTTTGGTTAAAAATATCAGAAAAATAAAAGCGAAGACAGAAAGCTAGTACCCTGACAGCTCTACATCTTTATCTCATAACAAAACCAGGCGTGAGTTTGTACAGATTATTGAATATTTTTGTATATGTTATTCTTCATATGAATTCCAAAGTCCAGAATACTCCAAAATCGAAAAAAGTCCAAATGGGTGGCTGGGATAGTAGCATCTTTGTTTTCTGATGGCTCAGTGTACACAGACTTTGGACACATCTACACTGACCACTTAAGGCAGTTAGAAGGTGTGTTAATATGACACATGCCTCAAATGTATTATTTATGTATTTACAGCATTTATATTCTGCCTTCACCCCGAAAGAGACTCAGGGTGGATCACAGAACACATACACGGCAAACATTCAATGCCGTTAAACAGACAGGACAGACAGATAAAGGTATATGTTGGCATTTTTCCCCAACTTCAGCATCCTGGAGGTGGTGCTCGATTCTGGCCACAAGGTGGTACTGTCACTCCATCCTCTATGACAAAGCCCTTGATCACAGACTTCCTCCTTTCTCTGATCAATGGTATTTTCTAGTATTTCCATTTTATGGTGCCTTAAAATACCTCCCCGCTTAAGTGGTACCTAATTTCTCTACGAACAGCTCACACCTATTTTCGGACTGCATATGTGGACAGTGAGCTGGACTGAAGGTTGGGTGTTCACCCTGACCTGGGCTTCAAGCTGCCAACCTTTTAATTGGTGTGATCTATTGCTTCTAGTGGTTAACCAGCTGTGCTAAATCCCGGCCCAAGCATTCACAAGCTGTGTGCTAAAGCCCGGCTCAAACATACACAGCAATGTGTCTTAAGGACTTGAAGCTGAAAATAGAGCTTGTAATGCACATCAGCATATCTATGTGTAAACCAAATCTCAAAGTAAAACCGATTCACTTGTGGATGCTTCAGCAATTTGCAAGTGTGCACTATGACAAGGAAAGTGTGATATTTTATTTTATTATTGTTATTACATTTATTATTTTACTCTATTATTACATTTATTACTTTATTACTACTGCTATTACATTTCCACTACTTTACTCTATTAGTATTATTTTTATTACATTATTTTACACTCTCTATTATTATTGGAAGGATACGTAAGCACATTTACGTTGAAGTAGGTGAGAATAATGGTTTAATCAGTTGGACAGTTTTATCTTAAATTAGTTTTGTGTAAATATTCAAAAACATTTAACATACTGATGCCTTAATTCAGTGTTTCCCAACCAGTGTGCCGGGGCACACTAGTGTGCCGTGAGCGATCATCAGGTGTGCTGTGGGAAATTGGAACCTCCAGGAGGGGAGGGGGGAGAGTCTAGTGTGTTGAAGTATAAAAACCCTAAGAAACCTACCTTGATAAAGGCACAAAATTACAAACACCCCCCCCCTCCCCACCCGTTGTCTACTTGGTCTCTCCCTCTCCATGCATTGGGAAGGCCCGCCTCCCTTTCCCCAAGTAGAGACCTCCTCTTGCCCCCCTCGCCCCGGGCCTAATGCCGGATGGTTCAGTCCAGCACCGGCCCCGCCCCTCCTCCCCGGTGCACGCGAAGCCGCTCTCGGCCTCCCTCCGGCTCCCTGCCTGCCGCCGCCTTCCTTCCTGCCTGCTTCGCCAGCTCCGAGATGCCCACGTGGGCCACCCCGCTGACCCCCGAGGATCTGCACAGGTGGTGAGTGAGGCTCCTGCTCCCAATTCAAGCCTGGTGGGGAGGGAGGGGGCAACCTAAGTGAGAGGGAGACTGCTGGTCTTTCAAGGCCCCTCTCCAGAAACTGTAACTCCCAAATGTCAAGGTCTATTTTCCCCAAACTCCATCTGTGTTCACATTTGGGCATACTGAGTATTCATGCCAAGTTTGGTCCTGATCCAACATTGTTTGAGTCCACAGTGCTCTCTGGATATAGGTGAACTAGAACTCCAAAAATCAAGGTCAATGCCCACCAAACTCTTATAGTATTTTCTCTTTGTTATGTGAGTTCTGTGTAGGAAGTTTGATTCCATTCCATCATTGGTGGAGTTCAGAATGCTCTTTGATTGCGGGTGAACTATAACTCCCAACAACTAAGTGAGTGTATAAATACATTTAAAAACATATTAACTATATGTATTACTGTGTTAGAGTGTCATTTTGGTTGGTGGTGTGCCCCAGGATTTTGTAAATGTAAAAAATGTGCCGCGGCTCAAAAAAGGTTGAAAAACACTGCCTTAATTAATGTAATTTTATTGGTATATATTTTTATTTTGAAATTTACCAGTAGCTACTGCATTTCCCACCCTCGGCTTATACTTGAGTCAATGTATTTTCCCAGTTTTTGTAGTATAATTAGGTTCCTTGGCTTATATTCGGCTCTGCTTATACTCGAGTATAGAAGTTATTTGTTTGTTGGACCCTTGAATCTCCAGATAATCGATCTGTCTGCATGAAACCTTTCCTTCCCTATTGAAACTGTAATATATACATCTTCCATTCTTTCTTTGTAAATGGCTGTTGGGGGAGCAAGGCAGGAGTGGATTCTCAAATCAATCCTTTCATAAAGTACCTACATCACCTTTGCTTCAGAAAAATACTCCTGGTCAGTGGGTGGGTTCTTACGTTTTTGCTTTCCACTATTGCCCACCCAAATCTTAGTAGGCATTCACTACTGGCTGTGTTTTCCGGAGGATTATAACACATAGTGGTTTTTATTATGATTATTATTTATGTCAGGAAGATGCTGTTTTTCCTTTTTTCATGCTTGCATTAAAGTCAAGTTCTGCTTTGTAATTACACTAATGCATTTCATTTCAGGCAAATGCATCTTTAAGGATGATTTCATTATGTTAGCATATTATCTGTAGGAGGGATCTGGGGGAGGGGAAACACCTTGCAGTAATGTTCTGTTTTCCTTAAATATACTTGAAAATAGAAGACATGACTAGAGATTTGATTTGAATATTTAGAGAAAACCTTTGAAGGGGAGTATTTAATATCATAACTTGCTTGCATATCAAAACTATATATTATAGGGGAAAAAGACTACTTACCCTATTGCTCCAGTCATGCCATTGCAGTTTCTGCTTTTCTCCTTTTCAAATATATTATTTAATTTTTTTTATAAATGTCCTTTTGAACAAAAACTTTAGGGAAGACTACTCAGTTCTCAAGATATATATTCTTTGCCATAGAAGTGGTATTCCCCTTTTCTCACCCCTTCATTTCTAGCTTCATTACTTATTTACATTGGACATATTGAGTATTTGCAAGTTTCAAATGTATTGTTGCTGTTGCTATTATTATTAAAAAGCTTCATAAATCAAAGAAAATACGACATTATCAGAGTCTTATGGTTAAACAGGTTTATTTATATTGTATCAAAGGTAAAGGAAAAAGTTTCCCCTTACATTAAGTCATGTCCAAATCAAGGTGTGTGTGTGTGCTCATTTCCATTTCTAAGCCGAAGAGCTGGCATTGTCTGTAGACACCTCCAAGGTCATGTGGCCAGCATGCCTGCGTGGAGTGCCATTACCTTCCTGCAAAAGTGGTACCTATTGATCTACTCATATTTGCATGTTTTCAAACTGCTAGGTTGGCATAATCTGGGCCTAACAGTGGGAGCTAACCCTGCTCCCAGGATTTGAACCACCAACCTTTCAGTCAGCAAGTTCAGCAGCTTAGCAGTTTAACTCGCTGTGCCACCAGTGATCCTTTGTGTCAAAAGCATGGCATAAATAAGTACAAAACTGATAAAATAGAGGGAGCACAAGTGACTAAATAATTTTAGACCAAAAACTGCAATGTCTGTAACTTTAAACACTTCTTTATCTGTGCATGAGGCAGAGCATTGTGGGCAAGCATACAGATGTGGAGTTGTTTGTTCTGCTCCACAGTTGCATAAGGTGGAGGACTCTTCTAGATCAGGCATGGGCAAACTTTGGCCCTCCAGGTGTTTTGGACTCCCAACTCCCACCATTTCTAACACCCGGTAGACTGTTAGGAATGTGGGAGTTGAAGTCCAAACCACTTGGAGGGCCAACGTTTGCCAATGCCTGTTCTAAGTAGTGCCATTTTGCCAGGTTGATCTGTCCACTCCACTTCTGAGTCTGTTCAGAGACTTCCAAGTTTCCCATTCTTGGTTTGCCCCTGGAGGGTGAGCCTTGTAGAGGGCCATCCAGTTGGGATATCCTGGTTTAGCTGCCCAGAGGGATACTCTTGCTGTTGCTGGGGGACCATTAAGAAGAGTGGTGGTTCTCATGAAGCCTTTTCTTGTTTGAGTACTGGGAGGAGGCCGATAGCCATGCAGTGGACGGCTTTCATAGTGTTTCTTATTTCTCTCACAGTTAACAGCAACTTTCCATAGCATATTGTGGGGAGGCAATGCCAGCTAGCTTATAGAGTCTTATCAACAGGTTTGGATTTGAGACATCCTGTGACTATTTTATGAATTTAGTTCAGTGCTATGTTCACCTGCTTCACATGGACAGATTGTACCAAACAGGGAGGGCATAATACCCAGCAGTTGAGTAAGACAAGGCCAGGGCTGATGTTCTTATTAATTTTGGGTCTGCTCCCTGTGTGCTGCCAGTAAGTTTCCACAGAATGTTATTGCATGCAGCTACTTTGTGTTCATAGAGATTCCTAAATGTTAGCGTTTGATTGAAGGTGACACTGAGATATTTAGGATGGGAACAGTGTTTGAGCTCTTGGCCTTTCCAGGTAACTTTCAATTTCCTGTTGGCTTCACGGTTACATAGGTGAAAAGTACACACTTGTGTTAAACATTTAGGGACCTAATCAGTGAGCCACTCGAGTTTTTAAAATATGTATTAAAAGAAATATAAAAAAACAGTCAACCCTTGGTATCTGCCAGGGTTCAGTTATTTCCCGTGTAAATCAAAACCCATGGATGCGTACGTTCCATTTTATACAGTGGGATAATAAATTGGTGTCCCTTATATAATATGGCAAAATAAAGTTTTGCTTTTTGGAGTAAAAGATACTTTGGATGGTTGAACCTGTGGATATGGAGGAAGGGCTGTATATACAAGGAAATCAGAGAGAATGATTGCAAGGGAGGGAATCTTATGCACATGTTTCTGTGCCCCTTCCTTATAGTAGCTGCCTATGTAGTGTTGTAAGGATGGGCCTTATAATAAGGGACACCTGACAGCCCTAATTGCTCTGGTTCACCTGTGAAATAATTGCTCTTTCATTGCTATTGATGCACACCAGGTGCAACAACTGAATGATTTTTGTGCTTGGCAAGCAAAAGGCAGAATACATTTTAAATTTGGACTTTTTTGTTTTTGTTTTTTAAAAAGAAAAACAAAACAAAGCATATAGTCCTCATGACAGAGAAAAATAGCTATAAATTCATTCAGCTTATGATTATGGAAATGCATGCAGAATGGGGAGAAGGCTCTAGTTTCAGTAAAGAGTAGCTAGTGGTATCCAATCAACAGGAAAGAAAGAAAGGAGGTAGGGTCTTTAAAATAGATGACCACATATATTGTTATATAAGCTTCCTGCTTTTTTTTCAAAGGTGTGTGTTGTGTTTGGGAATTCTGCTTATTTTAACAGTTCACTTTGAACACTATTTCAAATGCAGTGGCTTCTTCTTATCTTGACAAGCTGTGATGTAAATGGTGAGAATAAGGAATTTTTTTTCCTACACAGACAATTCCGCCTTAAGCAGGAGGTTAGGTTATATGATCTGCAGGTTTTCCCCCTTTCAGATTCTATGAAAAGCCAGAACAAAACCCACAATTTAATTAATCCAACCCCAAACCACTATTCAAACAACAGTCTCATTGCTCAATTCTGCTTTAACCATATATTTAAAGTACAATGTCTATAGATTAAGAGTGAAATTAAATCTTGATCTCAGGTATAACTTATCACTCAAATAGGTTCAAAATTCTGAATCTGTGTTTTTAAAACAAGCATCTTCCCCCTTTTGGTACTAATCATTGTTGCCAAAGATTTGGGAAAATGTTTGTTTCTGTGAGATAGAGAAAATCCTTAAAAATCCAGGCAAATTCCTTCTTTTAGAACTCTCTTGTTATTTTGGGGGTGATAATGTTTGGAGATTCCAGCGGTGAATTGCTTTTCTGTCTCCCTTGTTGCCATTTTCTGAGGGGCACATCTCCTCCACCATGTCACATCCAATTACCGTTGGATAAAGTTTCTTCATCGGGGGCCCATGGTGCTTTGCTATGAAATTGCAGTCACTTCAGTTGAATTGAACAACATCAATTGGCTGTTTCTATGGTTTCAGCCAGTCCATTGCTGGACACTGATGAAAAGGTGAAACTTAAGCTGGCTGCTCCTAGAGGTCACCATCTCCCCCACCCTCCACAGAGCTGTCTTCCAAGCGGATGAATCGGAGTGACAATAATTCCTTTGCAGCCTCTGGAGTTCAAGAGAGAGAGAGAGAGAGAGAAAAGGGAGGTGGACTTGATATGAACACTTTCCTAGATACTTCAGGACTGCTGCATTTAGAAATATTTCTGTATTATCTCATTTGTGCAAATACAGAATAGTCTAGCACTGCCATAAAACAAAGGTCTTAAACGGCTGAGAGAAAGCCAAACTGTGTGTTTATATCTGACTGTAGGTGTATATATTTGATTTATACGCCTCTTTCCCCCCAATATGGGACCTAATACACAATCTATATTAAAAGAATATGTGATCCAAAAATTTACAAAGTATTAATGAATCCAAATAAAGCATTAATTTTAAAACATTAATATAATTTTTTTAAACATATAGAATACTATACATTTAAAATCGGCAAAACCACTGCTGATTCTTCTACTCAAACCAAAAGGACAACAGAAAGGAGGCTACCTTAATGTCTTAAGAAGTTGTGTAGTTTAGGAGCAACCACCAAGAAGGCTCTCCTCATCTCTGGCCTCACCAGATAGACCTAGGTGGTTGAAGGAAAAGAGAAAAAGCCATCCCTGAAGCAAATTGGATGGGTTAATATGAGGAGATGCAGCCTTTCAGATAGAAGGAAAGCAGATAAGTGTCTAAAACACATCAGCACTGGAATCTGACAAACTGCAAAGGAGAGATCATTCTATTAGGTCGCTGCCATTGTCTAGAAAGTACATCTTCACATCATTTCTAAATCGTGGTTATGTTATCTAGTGATGATAGGATTGTCAGCAAAAAAAAGGACAACCCATAATGCTTGGAGCACCAGAGTTGCCCATTTCAGATGCAGGGGAAGATATTTCTTGCAAATCTAGTTCAGCAGTACTTCTGAGAAAATACATTAAGCTATACTTTAGTCATGGGTTTAGACAAGAGGTGAAGGAAACAACATATTGCTACAGTACAATTGCCATTATCCCTCACTGTTGACTGAATTGGCTCAGGCTGATGGGTGTTGCAATCCAGCAATGGGCCACAGCTAGCACAACAGGTCAGGGTGAGCTCCCGCCATCAGCCCTAGCTTCTGCTTACCTAGCAGTTTGAAATCAGCAATGTGAGTCGATGAATAGGTACCAACTTGGAGGGGAGGTAAAAGGCACCCCAGAAAACATGCCCGCAATTCGATCAGGAAGGCATCAATGGACGACAGGCTCCTCAACATGGAAATATGGAACAACAGCACCTCCTCATGGCTGAGTCAAGCACAGCCTCCAGATGCCGGAGATACAAAAGAGGGAACCCTTGCCTGTCTTTGTTCTTCATTGTATAATGGCATTGAATGTTTGCCAGATGTGTAGAGTAGAGTATCGCT
Organism: Anolis apletophallus; assembly: GCA_030556195.1. NCBI lineage: Eukaryota > Metazoa > Chordata > Lepidosauria > Squamata > Anolidae > Anolis > Anolis apletophallus. The sequence continues at coordinate 35,159,387 of JARBWK010000010.1, forward strand.
TATCCAACATAAACGGGCTGGCAGAACGTTGGATAAGCAAAAAATGTTGGATAATAAAGAGGAATTGAGGAAAAGTCTATTAAGTGTCAAATTACGTTATGATTTCACAAATTAAGCACCAAAACATGTTTTATAATAAATTGACAAAAAGAAGTTCAATACACAGTAATGTTACGTAGTAATTACTGTATTTACAAATTTAACACCAAAACAGACAAGGATTCTTTCGTTCTCCCTTCCTGGACATTATTCCAGGCAGGAGGCAGACTGAGTTGGCTAATACAGAAGGTTGGATGAGCAAAGGTTGGATAAGCAAGACTCTACTATATTCTGTAATCCACTCTGAATCCCTTTGGGTAAATAGAGTGAAACATAAATAAAGATGATTACTACTACTACTACTACTACTACAACAAGTTTACTGGTTCGGTTTAGACAAATCAAGGTCATGATCCTCCATTTGTCCTGATTTGGAAGACAAGAACGATTCCCAGATTTTCTCTTCTCCTGCTATGTCCTTGACTTACTGGAATTTATGTCCTGTTAACTCCGTAACAAAAGAGGAAGGAACATATTCTCGCCTTTCCTTGTACGTTTTGGCAAAAGCAAACTGCTATAACCTCTTTTAGTTTGTATATTCTTCCTCAATAACATTGGAAGCATGCGTCCCAGGCTTGTCCTGGTTTTCATTTGTGAAATGTTGGGAGTATATGCAGATGTTTTCCACCCCATGCATATCTGCAAAACTTGGGGCTTCTTTATTACTATTTTAACCTGTTGTGCTACAGATATATTATTATTATTATTATTATTAATACCCCACTTTATCTTTCCAAAGGGGACTCAAAGCAGTTTAACATTAAAGCATTAGTATACTATTTAAAATATACAAATATACAAACATTAAAACAGAATTAAACACAAACAGCACTAAAAAAAATCAGTTTAAATCCATGAAAACCAAAGGTAAAAACCCCTATTACAAGAAGTGCTTTGAATGTTTGGAGCAGCCAAATGCAAGACAATAGGTGTCCTGCGATTGTTCTTGAGTTATTTTTTTAATCTCTTAACCTGTTACAACCCATGAGTAAATTGATACAGTTGTATGTATATATTCCTTTCGCGCAAAAAGTGGGAAAGGGGTGGAAGCAGGATGCTTTGAAGGAGTGTTTTTATGGCTGCCTTTAAAAAAAGTTTCCATTTCCCAGTGGAAAGATCTGATGTGCTTTCTTCTATATAAAGTGGCAGTTGCACATTATCCCAAACTTTCTTGGCTCACTCTCATTGGAGGAGGATTTGAAATAGGTGAATGAAAAGCTGCTCAGTTCTCCCAGCAGACTTTGAACCAGCAAACAATGGAAGGCAGGTTGAACTGAATAGGAGGGAGAACAGGCTGCAATTCCTGGCACTGGATTGCACCATGCAAGCCTAGAGCCACTGAAATGAAAGGCAACCAGAGCAAAAAGCAGAGACGCTGCTGCATTTTAAATCATGTGTTTTGCAAAGTGATCTTTCTGTTTGAACTGCTTACCAGTAGCACTGGGTTGTATGTCCAGGGCTATCTAAAATGAGTTTTGAGAAGTTTCTTTAGTGAACATGTATGTCTTTTTTCATGTCATACTTCACAGTTTTTGGAACAGCATTACTATAGGAAAAGAAAAAGTCAGAAGTTAAAAAATAGCCAACAAATGATACAGGGCCCTTCTACGCAGCCCTATATCCCAGAATATCAAGTGTGGACTCAGATAACCCAGTTCAAATCAGATATTGTGGGATTTTCTGCCTTGATATTCAGGGATATAGGGCTGTGTGGAAGGGCCCACGGTGATCTACTTGTAGGACAGTGGGTCCCAACATTTTTTTTGACCAGGGACCTCCCCCCAACATTAGTACCAAAAGGGTTACAAATCAGTTTTTGGTCAACTTTAGATTCAATTTGGTTATTTGGTGTACTGATTCAAAAACTTGCATTGGATAGACCACACCAGCTCTAGTTTCTGATACATCTGCTCGCCTACAGAAAACCATATTTAATAATCTAGATCTGATGTGGTAGTAGTAATCTTTCATAGTCAGCCTCTTCCCTCCCACACCTCTTTGCCGCATGGCTTCAAGGCAACAGTGTAGTAATGGTGAGGCTGTGGACCATATTTTAATTCTTATGGACCACTGGTGGTCCATGGACCACAGGTTGGGAACCATTGTTACAGGATAATGCAATGGTAAATAGGATTTGTTATTGTTTTTTAAAAATAGAAATTGCTATTTTCATTAGGGGTAATTTTATATTTTGTTTTGCATCTTGGATACATTACCAGACAATACTTTCTAGTACCCCCTAAAATGACTGCTTGATTGTGGGTGTACCTGCACTGTACAATTGAGGCAGGTTGACACTATTTTAACTGATATGGTTCCATGCTCAATTAATTTGAGGCATTTCACTATTTTTTAAATTTCTTTGTGCCATATAGAAAATATTAATGGTCATTTTAACAAGCAGTTCAGACATGTAGCCAGCCATCTCACTGTACTAAGCAAATAAAAACATATCAAAAGCTTTCAAATACTTTGATGGGCTTTCCTTTACTACAAAAAATAATTTTCAGGACTTCAGTTTCAATTTCAGGCAGGATTCCACAACTCTCAAGATTAAGTTATTTGTAATAATTATGAACAGGGCTGTGATGTTTGCAGGAGGAGCTGGCAACATTTGCCTTGAAAATTCTCCAGTTAAATGAAAATTAATAAATGCTGTGTTGTTTTCAGTCATCCATTTTTGTACGCTGAAACAGAAAAGACAGATGGTAGTTGATTTAACCACACACACACACACACACACACACAAAGCTGCATTTTAAAAATTAGGGTTGCCAAAAAAAAGGACATGGCTCCTGTCTCTTTAATATTTATGGAGAAGAGGAAACTTCATCAGGTGTTGCTTATCACAAAAAACACCTACTGAATATCTTCTGTTCAACTACTAATAAATAAGTTCTGCTCCTTATTTCACATAGCAACACTCCTTTAAGCTTTAAATACTCTAAAGGCACCGGATTCTGTTTGGTCTTTTTGCTAAGTAGAGTTAGCTCTGGTTACTACCTGGATGGAAAACCACCAAGGAATATCAGATGCTGTAGACCAGGGGTGCTCACACTTTTTCAGCATGCGAGCTACTTATAAAACAACCAAGTCAAAATGATCTACCCACCCACTACTCAGCCATAAAAGCAAAATATTTGGAAATTTATTTCAGTGAGAGCCATATAATATATTTTAAGACTGAATTCAGCTAAATGTGAGTATAATAAGCCCCTGAATTTATTCATAATAATAATATTAATTCAGCCTCTGCTACTACTAACAACAACAACAACAACAACGGGTTCCTAGACCAGGAGGAGACCTCCAAGGGCCATTCAGTCCAACCTTCTGCACCTGGGCGGCGTCGGGAGCCTGCGGGATGGGACTGAGCCTTCCTCCCGCCCTGCCTGTGATCTACCAGGACGCCCTACGTGATCTACCAGTAGATCGCGATCTAACTAATGAGCATCCCTGCTGTAGACTATCTTTCAGAGGAAGAAACTAGCCAAAACCACATCTGAATATGCCTTGTCTAAGAAAACTGTATGAAATTAACGGGGTCGCCATAAGTGGGCAGGCTACTTGAAGGCACATACAACCATAGAATCATAGAGTTGAAAGAGACCTCATGGGGCATCCAATCCAACCCCCTGCCAAGAAGCAGGAAAATCGCATTCAAAGCACCCCCGACAGATGGCCATCCAGCCTCTGTTTAAAAGCCTCCAAAGATGGAGCCTTCACTACACTCCAGGACAGAGAGTTTTATTGCTGAACATCTCACCCAGTTAGGAAGTTCTTCCTAAAGTTCAGGTGGAATCTCCTTTCCTGTAGTTTGAAGCCATTGTTCCACATCCTAGTTTCCAGGGCAGCAGAAAACAAGCCTGGTCCCTCCTCCCTATGACTTCCCATATTTATATATGATCATAATGCCTCCTCTCAGTTTTCTATTTTGCAGGTTAAACATGCCGAGCTCTTTAAGCTCCTCATAGGTCTTGTTCTCCAGACCCTTGATCATTTTAGTTGTTTTTCTCTGGACACCTTCTAGCTTGTCAACATCTCCTTTCAATTGTGGTGCCCAGAATTGGACACAGTACTCCAGGTGTGGTCTGACCAAAGCAGAATAGAGAGGTAGCACGACTTCCCTGGATCAAGACACACTACTCCTATTGATGCAGGCCAGAATCCCATTGGCTTTTAAAGCTGCGGCATCACATTGTTGGCTCATGTTTAACTTGTTGTCCACAATATGTTTCACATATTCTGCTATCAAGCCAGGCATACCCCATAAATAAATAACCTGAGAGATAACTGAACTCCAGATTATTTTTGGAGCTGATAGTTAGAAATCTGGCTGCCACTCGTTGGACCATTTGAAGCTTTTGAACAGTCTCCAAAGGCAATCCCACATATAGCACATTGCAGTAATCGATTCTTGATGTAACAAGAGTGTGGACCACCGTAGCCAAGTCTGCCTTCCCAAGGTATGGGCACAACTGGTGCAAAAGCATTCCTACCCCTCTCCAAGGGGTGCATCTTTAGTGAAGAATTAATGCAGCTTGATACCAATTAAATTGCCATGGCTCAGTGCTATGGAATCTCTGGAGTTATAGTTTTATACCAGTGCTTTTCAACCTTCCTAATGCCGCAACCCCTTAATACAGTTCCTGATGTTGTGGTGACCCCCAACCATAACATTATTTTTGTTGCTACTTCATAACTGTAATTTTGCTAGTGTTGTGAATCATAATGAAAATATCTGATATGCAGGATGTATTTTCATTTACTAGATCCAGTTTGGCACAAATATCCAATATGCCCAAATTTGAGTACTGGTGGGGTTGGGGGGGGGAGGATTGATTTTGTCATTTGGGAGTTGTAGTTGCTAAGATTGATAGTTAACCTTCAATCAAAGTGCATTCTGAACTTCACCAACGATGGTATTGAACCCAACTTGGCACACAGAACCCTCATGACCAACAGAAAACACTGGGCAGGGTTTGGTGGGCATTGACTTTGAGTTTTGGAGTTGTAGTTCACATACATCTAGAGACCACTGTGGACTCAAACAAAGATAGATGTGGACAGAGGCGGACCAAGGTAATTTTAAATGGTAGGTGAAAATTATCCCCCCCCCCCAACCAAACCTGGAGCAGGCGCGGAGGCGGAGTTTCCAGCCGGCGGTGGTGCGCCCCTGTGGATCTGGCGCTCTCGGCGGACACCTACTTCGCTGAGTGCATTAATCCGCCCCTGGATGTGGACAAAACTTGGCACAAATACTCAATATGCCCAAATGTGAACACTGGTGGAGTTTGGGGGAAATCGACCTTGCTATTTGGGAGTTGTAGTTGCTGGGATTTATAGTTCACCTACAATCAGAAAGCATTCTGAATCCCACCAACAATAGAATTGGACCAAACTTCCCACACGGAACCCCCAGGGCTGTGTTTTCTGATGGCCTTTGGTGACCCCTCTGACACCCCCTCGCGACCCCCAGGTTGAGAAATACTGCTTTATGTCATCTTTGCTGAATTGTGCTGGTGCCTCACCGAAACTACAGCTTTCACCAATTCAGGTGTAAGCTAGGCAGAAGAGCAGCTGTGTTCAAATGTCTCCAGAGGCTGTTAGGAACTGTGGGAGTTGAGGTCCAAAGTTTGCCCATGCCTGTTTTACAAGGCCTCTTAGCCTTCTCTGCCAAAGACTGTTGGTGTGTCTCACCGAAACCACAACTCCCAGGTTTCCTTAGCATTGAGTTGTGGGAGTTGAAGTATTTTATTTATTTATTTACGACATTTATATGCCGCCCTTCTCACTCCGAAGGGGACTCAGAGCGGCTTACAAGTCAAATGTAAATACAATATATTCTATTATTTCCATAGCACAATATTATTATATATTACATTGTACTATAACATTATACTGTAATATTAACCGTTAGTCACCTATTGAGAGGGGCATGAAACATGAAAATATAATTATAATAATAATAATATAAAATATATAATTATAATATATTATTATTATATTATATTGTATTATATTATAATATTATCAATATATTATATTGTAGTGTCAAGTTGCATTGATCCCGCAGTGCAAATGCACCTATATTGATATTATCTAGCGCCTTATAGCTGAAACTGCCTTGAAGTAAAAACTATGGAAGAAACAAAGAAGCGGTGGCTCCGTTCCCGGCCGGGGGAAAATCCACTCCGGGACCTCTCTCCAACCGAGAAGCCGTCGGGGGCGGCTTGTTGTGTGTTTGAATGGGAAAGCAGGTTGTGGCGGCAGCCGAAACGGAGCTGGTGGGCGGCGGAGCGGGAAGGAGGAGGAGGAGAGGAAGGAGAAGGAGCATTCACATTCGGGACCCCCGAAAGAAGAGAAGGGAAAGGAAGCTGGGAGCCTGGAGGTGAGTGCGAGCCCTTCCCCTGAGCGTGGGAGGCGAAGGTGGCTTTTAGGGCAGCATCCGGAGCCCATACAGTTGGACTCCACTTTCACTGTTGTGGCTCAAGGCTATGGGTGTATCCTTTGGTGTAGATCAGGCTTGAGCAAACTTTGTCCCTCCAGGTGTGTTGGACTTCGACTCCCACAATTCCTAACAGCCGGTAGGCTGTTAGGAATTGTGGGAGTCGAAGTCCAACACACCTGGAGGGACAAAGTTTGCTCAAGCCTGATCTATGGCATTGAACCATTGTGGGATGCTCCCTTTGGCTTCAGCAGGTGAAGGTATAATTTCAGTCTCCTTGGACTACACCTCCCATTATCCTCAAAGCCATTGGGGGTTGGGAGAGGCTGTTGCCGAAGGCGAAGCCGCAAGCTTTGTCTGGTTGGCGACCTCAGTTTTGGAGCCTGCAGGGAAGGAGAATGTTGAGAAGCCCACTGGTGTTTCTGGTGCTGTTGCTTTAAGAGCAAACCTCCAGCTGGGCCTGATCCACCTACCCTTGTCCTCAGATCCTTAGTGGATCCCATGCATTTCTGTCCTGAATCTTTGGGTGGATCTACGCTGTAGAATGAATGCAATTTGGACATCACTTTAACTGCCATGGATGAAATTTTGGGAGTTGTAGTTTGGTGGGGCACCACCACTCTTTTGCAGAGAAGGCAGAACACAACAACTCCCATGATTCCCCACCAAAGAGTCATGGTGACAAATTATATCCATTCCAAAGTGTAGTTGCACCCCTTGGCATCCTAGGAGTTGTAGTATGACATGGTCTGTAGTCTTCTCTGCCAAAGAGTGCTGGATCAAACTAGACACCCCAGTGGTTCTCAATTGGGGGTCCCCAGATGCCTCCCAGAAACCCTAACAGCTGGCAAACTGGCAATTCTGGGAGTTAAAAACACCTGTTGAGAACAAACTGGCAATTAAAGTGGGGTCAAACTGCATTGACAATATAGCGCAGTGTTTCTCAACCTTCCTGATGCCGTGCCCCCTTAATACAGTTCCTCATGTGGTCATGATCCCCAACGATAAAATTATTTTCGTTGCTATTTCATAACTGTAATTTTCCATTTTTTATGAATTGTAATGTAAATATATGATATTCAGGATGCATTTTCATTCACTGGACCAAATTTAGCACAAATATCAGATACGCCAAGATTTGAATACTGGTGGGTTTGGGGGAGGGGCTTGATTTTGTCATTTGAGTTATAGTTGCTGGGATTTATAGTTCACCTACAATCAAAGAGCATTCTGAATTCCACCAATGATTGAATTGAACCAAACTTGGCACACAAAACTCCCATGACCAAGAGAAAATATTGGAAGGATTTGGTGGGTATTGATCTTGAGTTTTGGAGTTGTAGCTCACCTACATCCAGAGAGCACTGTGGACTCAAACATTGATTGATCTGGACAAAACTTGGCACAAATACTCAATATGCCCAAATGTGAACACTGGTGGAGTTTGGGGGAAATAAGATATTCCCATTTGGGAGTTGTAGTTGCTGGGATTTATAGTTCACGTACAACCAGAAAGCACTTGAACCCCCCAAACAATGGAATTAGGCCAAACTTCTCACACCGAATGCCCATGACCAACAGAAAATACTGTGTTTTCTGGAGGTCTTTAGTGAGCCCACTGACACCTCCTCTCGACTCCCTGGTTGATAAACGCTGCAATAGAGTGAAGATCAGACATGCGCAAACAGCCTACTAGCTGCTAGGAATAGTGGGAGTTGAAATCCAAAACACCCAGAGCGCCGAAGTTTGTCCATGCCTTGTATAGATGCATCCAAACTCTCCCATTTCCCACCATCTGGGCAACTGAGGGACTTACTCCTGAATAGCCAAATTGGACCTGCTTACCACAAAAGAATGTGCCCAGGGGTGCATCGACACTGCAGAGTCCCACTGCTGAACTGCTCTTAACAGTCAGGAAGTCCTTCCCAATGTTCAATTGGAATCTTCTTTCCTGTAATGTGAATGCATTGCTGTGCATTGCCATGAGTCCTAGTCTCTAAGGCAGCAGAAAGCAATGCTCCTGCCCTTCCAAGCATCCATAGCATGGAGCCGTGGCAGTTAAAGTGGGGTCAAACTGCATACATCCTGCAGTGTAAATGTACTCTAGGAGAATTGTCATCTCAGAGGTCACCTAAAATGGGTGGGGGTGGGGTGGGTGTGTTTCTCTTTCCTTTGAATGGGTTGTTTTAGGGTTAAGGGTGTCGACCACCAAGCAGTCCACTTTTGGCAAAAGGCCAGAGGTGGGCCAAAAGGGAAGGGCAGGAGGTTGTTTTTATTGTCTCCCATCTGCTTTCCCTCCTGGAAAAAGGGTCATGGCGTGGCTTCTTGGGGAGGGGGAATCTCCCTAACCCCGCTCAACCTCCTCTCCTTCTGGCCTAATCAATACAGAGCATCTTCCTTCCTCTAATCATCAACGTGTGGAGTCTCCTCATCAGAAAAGTCTTTCTGTTGGGCAGTTCCCTTCTCTGCAGGGGGGAGTAGCCATAAAGCTGTTGGAGAGCTCATTTAGTTGGTTGTCTTGTCCAGAAAGGCAGGCTTCCTAACCCCAGAAGCATTTGTTTGGAGACAACTGGTTTACATATTCAATTTGTAAAGCTTTAATGTCTGAAACTGCAAGCCCAGAATCCTCCTCACAGTCAGTGCAACTAGTATTAACTTTAGTTGCTGGGGAATTCTGCGGAATTCTGGTGCTTTAGCCCAAAGATGTATCATTACAATCCATTTACGTTCTAGAATTAATGAAGTGTGATACCACTTTAACTACACACCAGAAGTGACTTGCAGTTTCTCAAGTTGCTCCTAACACACACACACACAAAACCAAATAGGGCTTATAGATTAAAATATTTTTAGCCTTCTTTGCCCAAGAGTGATGGTGCTGTCCCAAACTACAGCTTCCAGGTTTCCGTTGCCAAGGTTGTTAAAGTGGTGTCAATTTTCATTAATTCTACAGTGTCGAATGCACCCATAGTCAATGAAACCCATCCAGGCAGACTTGAGTTTTCTAAAGTTGAAGTCTAAGCCACTGGAGTTGAACATGGACATATAGGCCACAGGACACTTCCACACTGTGCAAGTAAAGCACTTCCTTAGACGGCAAATCCTGATATGCATGGGATGGAACCATGGTGCTTAAAGTAGAATCATAGTGCTTTAATGTGGATTCGAGTGGACTTGTATCTCACCTCTGACACAGCATCATGCATGGTATTAGTGCGGAACCATTTCTCTAGGCCAGGTGTCCTCAATCTGCGGTCCTCCAGCTGTTTGGACCTATAACTCCCAGAAGCCCTAACAACTTGTTCAATTGTCAGGAATTCTGGGAGTTGAAGGCCCAAACAGCTGGAGGGCCGCAGTTGGAGGATGCCTGCTCTATGCCTTAGGGAACATCTTCTAGAGCAGTGGTTCTCAAACTCTGCTCCTTCAGGTGTTTTGGACTTTAGCTCTCAGAAACCCCAGCCAAGCTACCAGCTGTTAGGTATTGTGGGAGCTGAGGTCCAATACACCTGGAGGAGTAGAGTTTGAGAAACAGTAAAATTAATGTTTGTCATCACTTTAATCACTATGGCTGTTCTGGAATCATTGGGAGTTATAGTTTTACAAGGCCTTTTGCCTTCTCTGCCAAAGAGTGTTGCTGCCTCCCCATACTACAAATCCCAGGATTCAATTGTCTTGAGCCAGGATTATTAGAGTGATGTCAAACTGCATTGATTATGCTGTTTAGATGCAGCCTTACGAATAAATCTGTGAAGGGGGGGATAAGCTGCATCCTAGGTTGATGGGAGTAAACCTGCAACTTATGGTTAAGTGTTGTGTTCCTTTTTTAAAAGTAAGTGTGCCAAATCAGGGATAACCAATGAAAGTTTAAGGTTGTTCATTTGGAAGTAAATCCTACTATTGGAGAGATTATTTCAAAGCAATTGACTACAAGATATGTGGTTAAGCCTTGAGAGACACAGAAAGCATGGTTTAAATCAGGCATGGCCAAACTTGGGCCCTCCAGGTGTTTTGGACCTCAACTCCCACTTAAGCGGCTGAGGGGGAAAAGGAAGGGGCCTGAGGCTGTTAGGAATTGTGGGAGTTGAAGTCCAAAACACCTGGAGGACCCAAGTTTGCCCATGCCTGATTTAAATGCTAACCTGTTACCACCACCATTAGAATGATATAACCTAATTTGTTTTATTTGAAAAGTCAATTTGTAGAGTTGGTCTTTTGATCTCTGAATATATCACCTTCTATGACTGCAAGTGTTATTAACTTTAGTTGAACTTAGGAGTGTGTAAGGATCACTTTGCAGAGAGCTATTGTTCTAAACACATACGTACTTTTTAAGGTAGGAATAAGGTGTGAATGTTTTTGTGGCAAGTCGTGTGACTTTCAAAAATAAATATAATTTGCATGTAGATTTGTCACATGTTGATTTGTTTTCTGTATAGATGCTAGTAGAGTTACATGACTTCTGGTTTATTGTGCACATCTATGCATGTTTAACCATTGACTTCAGTTGGGTTTGTGTGTGTTTGTGTCTTCAAGTTGACCCCATGAATTTCATATGGTTTTCTCAGCAAAAAAATGCTCTGAGGTAGTTGCTCTTACATAATGTGTATAGAACTGCAGCCTTACTACAGCTTTTCTCCCAACTTTAAAGTTTTAAATTTTATATCGATTTTTTAAAAGAAAATCTTTTTCTGCTGTGATGTAAAAGCCCCATACCCATGCTTGCTTGGGAAATGGATTATGCTGAATTAATAAGGCAGTTTAAGGGCACAACTGTACTATAGAATCAATGCAGCTTGACACTACTTTAACTTTCCTGGTTCAATGCTATGGGCTCATGAAGGTTGTAGTTTCACAACATCTTTAGTGTTCTCTACCAAATAGTGTGGGGACCCCTGGTAACACAGCAGATTAAACCACTGTGCTGCTGAACGTGCTGACCAAAAGGTTGGTGGTTCAAATCCAGGGAGCGGGGTGAGCTCCTTTTGTTAGCCCCGGCTTCTGCCAATTTAGCAGTTCGAAAACATGCAAATGTGAGTACATCAATAGGTACCGCTTCAGCAGAAAGGTAACAGTGCTCCATATAGTCATGCCAGCCACATGACTTAGGAGGCATCTGTGGACAACACTGGCTCTTCGGCTTAGAAATGGAGATGAGCACCATCCCTCAGAGTCAGACTCGACTAGATTTAATGTCAAGGGGAAACCTTATTATTTATTTATTTAAAACTTTTATATCCCGATCTTCTCTACCTCCATAGAGGGACTCAGACCTTTACCTTTACTACCAAATAGTGCTAGTGCCACATCAAACAACAGCTCCCAAATAGTGCTGGTGCCTCATCAAACTACAGCTCCCAAATAGTGCTGGTGCCTCATCAAACTACAGCTCCCAAATAGTGCTGGTGCCTCATCAAACTACAGCTCCCAAGTAGTGCTGGTGCCTCATCAAACTACACTGTAAAGATAATCTTGACACTAGTTTCATTGCTTTGGCTCAACACTATGGAATGATGGGAGGTGTAGTCTGATGAGTCGGCAGCACTATTTGGTAGAGAAGCCTGAAAATGTTGTAAAACTACAACTCTCAGGAGTCCATGGCATTGAGTCATTGCAGTTAAAGGGATGTCAAGTTGCATTATTTCTACGTTGTAGATGTACTCTATGTAAACATGCAGAATGGGCAGTGAAATTAATATATTTCTCTTTAAAATCATGGTGTTTTTTTAATAAAAAAATAGAGTGGTCTTCTTATCAGTGACTGTTCACTCAAAAATGTTTTAAGTGGGACCAAACCCTCTGGGTGATTCTTTTATTTAAAATATGGGATGAGGTTATAGATAAACAAAGCTAAAAGTGTGATGGGTTTGATGGATCTCTGATGCAGTAGAGTGTCCCCTCCTATTCAAGGGTGACCTCAAAGGTTATAGAAAGAAGTTTAGGTGCAATTTCCAGTTTCCTCTCCTCTGCAGTGTACGCTTATGTATTAAACAGATGAGTCTAGGATAGGAAAGGCAGAGCAAAAGGTTAGCCTTTGAAGAAGGCTTGATAGCTTTTCCTGTTGGTCGCTTGTCTCCCCACTCCACCTCTTTAAGGCTTTGGTCAGCTGAGACTGAAAGTTCAGAGGGCCAAGATGAAGACTTGGAAAGTACTCTTTACTTGTCTTTCTAAAGGGAGCCTTGGTCTTAGCTAGCAGGGCATGTTTACCAACAACATTACATTTGGTGCATGTCAATAGGCTTAGGTTCTTGTGTCAATAGTTCTTGCAGCTCTTGGCTGGCTCTGCCTTTGTTCTTCCTGCTTCTTTGAAACAGCCAGCCATTACTATGATTAAGCAAGAACACTTCTATTGGCGATGTTTTTTAAAAAATTGCACCAGGTAACTCCCAAAGTTTTACCACTTCCTGAAAAGTAGTTGGGGAAAATTTTTGTGATTGTTTTGCCGAGTTCCCTGTGAAGAAAATGGGCAGAGTGACCCTTTCGACTGCATGAATAATTCATTATAATTATAATTTCTTACCTACTTCTGTTCAAGGCAGGGCTCAACATAGTGAAAATATACAAACACAGAACCATTGATATTCATATATTAAAATACATAAGATTAAAGCACATTCAAATCATTTTTTAAAAAGGTAAAGGTTTCCCCTGACATTAAGTTTAGTCATGTCCAACTCTGCGGGGTGGCGCTCATCTCCATTTCTAAGCCGAAGAGCTGGGGTTGACCATAGACATCTCCAAGGTCATATGGCCAGTATGTCTGCATGGAGCTCCATTATCTTCCTGCAGAAGGGGTACCTATTGATCTACTCAAACTTGCATGTTTTGATCTGCTAGGTTGGCAGTAGCTGGGCCTAACAGCAGGAGCTCACTTCGCTCCCCATATTCAAAGCACCAATCTTTAGGTCATCAAGTTAATCAGCTCAGTGTTTTAGACTCATAGGGGTCTATTCAGTTGGAACTGGCTGATTTTGCTGCCCACAGGGATATTCTTATTGTTGCTGGAGGAACATTTAGAAGAGTGGCGATTCTCATGAAACTTTTCCTTGATTTAAGTCTACTGGGAGGAGGCTGATGGCCATGCAGTGGGTAGCTTTCCCGGTGTTCAACCTTATTTCTCTCGCATTTGGGTGCAACGTCCCATCACACATGCAGGGGAGGATGCTAGCTAGCTTATAAAGTCTGTCAATAGGTGTAGGTTTAAGACATCCTGTGATTATTCTACATGTTTCATTCAGTGCTTTTTTCACCTGCTTTGCGTGGGCAGAGTTATGCCAGACAGGAGAAGGCATACTCAGCAGTTGAGTAAGGCAAAGGCCAGGAGGCTGATGTTCTTACTGATTTTAGATCTGCATCCCATTCACTATTAGTAAGTTTCCATATGATGTTATTGTATGCAGCTATGTTGTGCTTGGTGTTCGCACAGTGTTACCTAAATGTTAGTGTTCAATCTAACCCAAAAGCATTGCTTTATAACATTTTATAACTACAACCTGAGGATCTCGCTGTCATTGTCCAAGCTTGCTAGGCCTGGCAGATTATCCTTTGGTTTAAAGCATAGTTTCTCAAACTGTGCTCCTCCAGATATTTTGGACATTAGCTCCTGCAATTCCTAACAGCTCATAAGCTGACTGGGATTTCTGGGAGCTGAAGTCCAAAACACCTGGAGGAGTACAGTTTGATAAACACTGGTTTAAAGGGTGAGGCCAGTTCTGTGCATGCTGAGCTCCACCAGAAAAATCCATTGCACAGGCTCGAAGGACACATCCAACTTCTTAGTCATCAATGTGCTTGTAGAAAGCGTGGGATGAGTCTTTCCTGAATCTTCATTCGCGAAGAAGAGGCAAGAAGAAGAGGAAGATAACATTTTAACCTAGAGGTGTGTCTTTCCTCCACAAATGGACAAACACCAACGGTTTTTTAAAATATCAAGACCACTTTTAACAATTATTCAGATCTCATAAGCATTGTATTACTTGAATAACAATTCTGAACAAATATTATTATTTATTTATATTCTGTGTGTGTGTATACAATAACAAACACACGGTACTGACTGGCAAATGTTATCACAAACGGACAAAGTGCAAAGTCGTATGCAAAATATACTCTATATTCTATCAGTGAGGGCTAAAAGTCTGGTGCAATATAATGCGAATCAATACAATCTTACATATATATATGCAAAAGCGGGTCGCTGTTACATACCGCTACTGGAAGAATACAAAGGAGCAGGGTGTGCGAGCGGGAGAAAGGATAATGTTCGGCAGCATTTCCAGAAGCAATTCTCCATAATAATAAAGTCCGAGTTGGAGTATAAACCACAGTCTTATGATGCACTGAACCCTCAAAAGGACATCTAGGGGGAGGGGGTGCACGACTGGGAAGGGGGGAAGCCGCTCTGGAGATGCCAATCCAATTAAAGTTCCCAAGCGCGTTGCAATGTATAGCAATCCAGTGCTCCCATAGGAGGAAGTAAACAACCATAATTGGCCTGAAGGTGGTTAAAGCCCAAGATGGAGAGGACGCGGAGGGCCGCAACGGTAGATCTGCAAGGCCTGATCCGTTTCGCTAGGGCTTTTTCAAGCGGCAATTCAATCAATAAAACAAATGCTCAAGCGTCACAGGTATACAATTTCAAATTAAAGGTGTAATACCGCATAGTAACATCCTGCGGACCTCCCCCTAGATGTCCTTTTGAGGGTTCAGTGCATCATAAGACTGTGGTTTATTCTTCCAGTAGCAGTATGTAACAGCAACCCGCTTTTGTGCATGTGTGTGTGTGTATATATATATATATATATATATATATATATATATATATATATTCTGTGTGTGTGTATAAAATAACAAACATTGCACCAGGCTTTTAGCCAATACAATCTGATATATATATATATATATATATATATATATAAGATTGTATTGATTCGCATTATATTGCACCAGGCTTTTAGCCCTCACTGATAGAATATAGAGTATATTTTGCATACGACTTTGCACTTTGTCTGTTTGTGTGTGTATACACACACGCTGTCTTGAGTCCCCTATGGGGTTGATCAAGCCGGGGTATAAATACAGTAAGTAAGTAAGTAAAATACCATTTTTAATCTCTTAAAAATACTCAGATTATGATACAACCGGAAGCGTAATTCTTTATTATTCACAATGTAACAGTGCATACACAAATATAAACACTATGAAAATACAAAGGAAGCTGATACAAAGAGGAATGAGAAAAGGCTTCATTTTTCTTCTGGTAATTGATGCGTTGATTACCTATGTATAGGAAAGAGCTTGGAAAGTTAGTTTTTGAAAGTAATTTGTTTCCACTACTCTTCCTAAGGTTTGAAGTAATAATTTTCATTACATGTTACAAAGTTTAAGAGTGCATTGTAACATTGCTAGTTTCTCTTTGATACTTTAAAAAGTTCCTTAAGGCTGATAGTAAGATGACAAAATGCTACTGAAAATACCTTGAAAGTAACTAGAAAATGTTATCCTTACACCAATAAAGTGACTTCATCCCACTTGCTATGTTGCTTTTGAAAAGTAACTTTTTGCTCTTGTTTAAAAAGTAGCTTACTTCTTGTCATCTTTGGTGTATGATATTATCGTTACTTATTTCTGCTTAAGTATATGTTCATTTGTATGATTGGTCTGAAATATCTGGCTTCTTTTTACATGAATTAAACTGAAAACATTTCATCCTGTTTTTGGTCCTGTTGGCTTCTTATATGAAGAGTGTGTTGCTTTATGAACAAGGAAAATGTAGGGGCCACAGAGCTATACTTGGAATCTCAGGAATAGCCATCCAGGCAACAAATGCCTTGACATTCTGAAGGAGACATCCTTCTAGTTTGCCAAAAATGTTCAGTTTACCCGGTTTCGATTCCCATACTTTTTTGTAGTAATTTCTTCTGCATTGTGTTTTTGGCAGGAAAACTCTTGCTGGCTTCATATAAGTTCTATTGCAGAAGAATATGTGGATTTATCTGCAGGATTGAAATGATGTATTAAAAGATTTTTTTCTGTCTTTCCATTTCATTCACAGGACATATTTTGTGTAAAGCTGACATTAGCTGGTGGTTCTGACTCAATGTTTATGATTCATTCCATTAAGAATACCAACTTGGCTTGTAAGGTTGTCTAGGAAATAGAGTAAATGCCTTTGTGCCTTCACCCTGTGGGGGCTTTGTTTTCTTAAACTGACCAGTCTCCTCAAGCTTAACATTTGGAAGCATGTGTGCAGTGGGAAGGTTGGTATACTTAACAATATTTACTTAAAAATAACCCCTTTTTCAGGCCTGTAGTGATAAAAACTTGCAAAAAGCATTAGGTTTATAACAACTTGTTCCAAAATGTCCTGCAGAATCCAGAAAAGAGAACTCTGATTCTAACTCCATCTCTGTGAGGGATGGGGAATGTCCAAACCTCAAAATGTGCTGAGTTTGCAATTTTTCTCCACTCTAGATATTATAGCAGATGGAGCGGCATGATGGGAGTTGCAATATAAACATGTAGTTTCTGCTCTCAATTAATGCAGTTGTGAGTTTTGCAGAAGTGCAATAATAACTAGTTTCTTTCATGTCTGGTATGTGCCTTTAGTCTTACTGTATTTGATCTTTTTAGCCATTATATAAAAACAGCAACTGTCAGTTCTTGTTGCATCAAACTTTTCCAGGTTACAATTTCCCATACATCAAGATTGAGTAATCAGTTGAATGACTGTATTGTGATCAATTCTACAGTTGAGGGAGCTAGGTATGTTTAGCTTGGAGAAAAGAAGGCTGAAAGGAAATATGATAGCTATGTTTAAATATTTGAAAGGATGTCACATTGAGGAGGGGGAAGCCTGTTTTCTGCTGTCTAAAGACAAGTGCATGGAGCAATGGATTCAAATTCCGGGGGAATCCCATGTAAACTTAGGAAGAACTTCCTGACAGTAAGAGTTGTTTGGCAGTGGAATTTGCTGCCTCGCATGATGGTGGTGTCTCCTTCTCTGGGGGCTTTAAAGCAAAGGCTAGATGGCCATCTGTCGGGGGTGGTTTAATTGTGCTTTTCCTGCATGCCCAGGGGGTACACTGGATGGCTTCTTTAGTCTCCTCCAATGTTATAATTCTGTTAGTCTATGAGTAAGGTGCTATTTTCTCTTCACAACTTTAGTTGTAATGGGAAGCTTTTATTTTTGCCTATGTTGTCTCTGTTGCCTCTGTCCAACGACTTAAAGAAGTGTGGGCTTTTGAATATTCCAAACATATGTGCATGTGTTTTTGAAGTTGGGAGGGTGCCCCTATAGTTAACAACAGAAGGACACAAAATGGAGAAGAGTTGACCACAATTAATTCATGACCTGCTAATAACAAGCTATACATGCTTTTAGTCTCCTTGAAGGATTTAGATCAGGGGTGCCCACACTTTTTCATCATGCGAGCTACTATATGAACAATCAAGTTGAAAAGATCACCTGTTGTGCATGTGAGGCTTCCTTACCTGGGCAGGAGAAGGAAGAGTGGAAGAGGTGCTTCCCCAAAGTGACAGATGCAGCGGGGGGGGGGGGCACCCTTCCTTCCTTTCAAGGGTGTCACTCAGAAAGGACACCCAAGTGGATGGCTGGCAGGAAAGAGGACCCCTCCCACTGGTGGCAGTCCATGCCCAGGGGGGGGGGGGAGAGGGTGGCTCTTCCTAGCTGGCTCTGAAGAGCCTCTCTCTCTCTCTCTCTCTCTCTCTCTCTCTCTCTCCCTCCCTCTCCCGTGGGCCCTCGCCGCCTTTCTCCTTCGAGGGCGAGGGAGGGCGAGGCGGAGAAAGGCGGCGAGGGCACAAGCAGCAGCAGCAAGTGGGGTCTCCATCCCCGCAGCCCCCTTCTCCTCGGGTTCAGCCCCAGGAAAACGGAGGAGCCCTCCCTCCTCGCCCCCAACCAAGGAAAGAAAGCAGCCCCACACAGCTCGCTCGCACAGGTCTCGGCTTGGAATGGGAGTCCCGAGGGCAGCAGCAGGGTTTCTCTCTCCCTCTCTCCTTCCAGCACCCGCCTGCCTGTCTGCCTGCCAAAAGGATCCGAAAAAGTTCTCCAGATTTCTTTCTTCTCTCCTTGGCTCTCTCTCTCTCACACACACACACATTCCCTCCATCCCTCCCACAGCCTCGCATCCTATCCATGCACGTGCCTTTGCCTTGCTCCCCCCCCCCCCAGCAGCAACCAATGGGCGGTCATGTCACCACACTGTGCGTGGCAAGACGAGCGCCAGGGCCCACCCACTAAAGCCTCATTTTGGCAAAAGAAGCTCCACGAAGGTGGCGGCGGGAGCGCACGTGCGCGCGCATAGCAGGAGCACACCATTTGGCTGGTGAGGCCCAAAGATCACCTGGAAGAGGGCCAAAGATCACCTAGGTGCTCCCGATCACCGTAATGAGCACCCCTGATTTAGATAGTGCTCTTTGGAGTCTGAGAACAGTCAAACATGGCAGGGGTTCATCCCTTTGCTAGCTACATTGACCCTTTTGATAGGAAGGGCTTTCTCTACCAGGCAGGAGGACATGTTGCCTCTTCCCACCCCTCTCTTTTGTTACTGCTTTTTTCAGTAGGAGTGGACAGTACTGCACAGAAGTCCTCAGAATGAGGGATTATAGTTAAAATGTCTTACACATATGTGCCATGCATTAGAGTGTCTTTGGCCACTCCACATCACATTCTATGGAAGGACTACTTTGAGCAAGGCTCCACTTTTTGTCCATATCAGGTGCCACTGCTGCCCAGTCTTTGGATACAAAGGGAAAGGGCTTTATCATGTTCAGACCCAGAAATGGGTGAAAGGCTCTCCCTCTATCCATCCCAACTGTCTCTACCCTGGCCTTGAATGAGGAAAAGAAAAGGCAGGCTCGGAGCCATCATGGTTAGACCCAGAAGCTTATAAAGGCCCTCCATCCCAATAGCCACTGCCCTGACCTCAGAAGGAGAGAAGAAGAGCCAGTATCTGCTGGACATAATCCTCTCTCACACTGTCACCCCTGTTTCCTTTTGTGTCATGTCTTAATGAGATTATAAACCTGAGGTCGGAACCGCTTTGTTGTTATTTTACTTGTAAAGCATTATGTACAGTGATGTTGCTAAGTAAGTAAATAAATATTGATGCCAGCAGGCTCTAATGGTCATAGGGGGAAAGATATCAGGAGGACTCTTCAGATCAACGAGTGGCAGCTTCAGGCTTCCATGTTAGTGTATGACTGGAGCCACTGTATGTTTTAGCAAGATGGAAAAGAAGCTCACTCAGATTTTGCATCCTATCATCTCATTAGGTATAGTACCTTGGATAGTACCTTTAATGTGCCATCTATCTTCCGCTCTGGAAAGGAAACAAAAAGTCTTATTGATCCTGGTGGAACAGGTAGATGATTTTTGGAGGGCTGGGAATGAGAATAATCATCACCAGCAGAGGAAGTACTAACTAGTTGTGGATGGAAGACTTGAACTGTATGGATGGGTTGCATTGTCATCTGCTGCAAAGGTTTGACCTTGTCTCATAGGTGTACTGTCCCTTCTTTTGTGAATTGATTTCGTGATTGTGGCTCCCTCAGATAGATCATCTTCTGATATAGAAAAGGCTCTTTTCTGTCTTCTTCACAGTGCAGTTGGGTGGCCAGAAATATATTTTGACTCACGTTGACTTCTGGATAGATATTTTGGAGTCAAATGAAATTGCAACCATCTATCACAGCAGGACGAACAAATATGGCTCTGCAAAAGTTGTACTGTAACTTACATAAATTCAAAACTTGTACTGCAATATCTACACCTTTCCCTGTGTTGATTCCAATTTAGGGATTTTTTTTAGTACCACAATTGCTCACCCTTGATGTAGCACTGAAGAGATTCACCTTATTAAACGTTTGGCTGTTAGAATCAAAGAATGATAGAATTGGAAGAGACCAGATGGGCCATCTAGCACAACCTTCGCCATGCAGGAAAAACACAATCAAAGTACCCCCAACAGATGGCCATCCAACCTTTGTTTAAAAACCTCCAATGAAGGATCTTCTACCACACTCCTAGGCAGTGAGTTCCACAGCTAAATAGCTCTTATGGTCAGGAAGTTCTCCCTAGCATTCAGGTGGAATCTCCCTGTTTTCTGCTGCTCTAGTCTCCAGGGCAGCAGAAAACAAGCCTACTCCTTCCTTATTTTCAAATATTTAAACATGGCTATCATGTCTCCTGTCAACATTTTCTTCTGCAGGTGAAACATACCCAGCTCTTTAAGCTGCTCCTCATATTGCATGGTTTTCAGAGTGAGAAGAGATAATTAACCAGTAGATGAAATTTTAAAACAAAATTAAGTCCTCTTGTAATTTACTTGCAAAATGGATACAACTCATTGCTTCCATTTAACAGTAACAAACAGCTAGTTAGTATATGCCGTTTTATTTTACTGTTGGTCAGATGGAGTAAATGTAGTCACTAAATAAGATGAGTTCTTATATACTTGCCAGTTTAGATTGTTATTGGCAAATGTAGGAATTGCAAACGTGGATCTGAAAAAACAACTTGTGAAAGCAACCCTTAGATCAATTTGCACACCTTGTGGCAAGTTTTTTCTGTAAATGTTGGTTGTTCCTTTGTTACTACTTGGTGACTGTTCATTCTGCATAGGTTAAAATGTAAATTTGTTTTATACTGAATGACAATTAAGATGAATGACCTCTTCACATGTCAGTGAGCAATGACTAGTGTTGCAGGGTATACCATCTGTATAGCTTGTGCAAAAGTGCATGAAAGCTTCACTGATTAATTCACGAATTTCAATTTAAGCTCTGAGTCACATATTGAGTGTAGAGCTTGGTCATATGACCTTCCTGTGGAAAATATTAACTCCTTGTTGATAGGCTTTTAATAAGTCATTTCTGTTTCAGTGGTCCATTTCACTCACAGCTGCCTGAATTGTCTGGCTCAGGTTTTTCAAATCAGGGTGAGCCCTTATCTGGAATTCTGAAATCTGAAATATGGTATTCTAAAATACCATATTTCCACCCCCGGTGGTGCAGTGGGTTAACGCGCTGAGCTGCTGAACTTGCTGACCGAAAGGTCACAGGTTTCAATTCAGGGAGCAGGGTGAGCTCCCGCTGTAAGGCCCAGTTTCTGCCAACCTAGCAGTTCATAAACATGCAAATGTGAGTAGATCAATAGGTACCACTCAAACGGGAAGGTAATGGCTCTTCATGCAGTCATGCTGGCCACGTGACATTGGAGATGCCTACAGATAACACTGGCTCTTCAGCTTAGAAATGGAGATAAGCACCAACCCCCAGAGTCAGTCACGACTGGACTTAATGTTAGGAGAAAACTTTTACCTTTACCTAAAATACAAAATTGTTCATGTATGTGACTTTGTTTTCTGGTAGTTTGCTGCATATCAAAATTGTTACGATCACAAAATTACTAAAATATTGAAGAAAACTATTTTCTGGCTAATGTTATGGGGTGTATGTGAAGCAAAAAATAATTTTGTGTCTAAACTTGGGTCCTATTCCCTAGATATTTTATTATGTACACATATAGAAAACAGGTATTTCAAACTCAGAAAAAAAATACAAAACACTTACTGTCCCAAATATTTCAAATAAGAGGTATTCAGTCTGTACCTTCCTGACTTATTCTTTGATGTCCTTTAGCTAGAGATCTAGCTCAGACACCCCATATGTTATAAACCGAGTAATTTACTTACTAATGGAATTATATGTCCTTGTTTATTTTTTAAAAAAGGAGCCACCCCAGCTGTAAATTTCCTTTGATCTTAGATCTGTTTACTGACCTGAGATAAGATACAGGTTATAATTTGTAAAAGAAAATATTGGGGGAAACTGGTGAGGCAGGCGTATCTGTTTCCCCCTTTCTCTTAATTCACATGTGCTCGGCAAGGGTTTTTGGACACACCTGCTATGTACCTTGCCAGTCAAAGGCAGGTGCACTCAGGTACTACGGGGCTGGCTAAATCAGAATGTTTAATCGTTATTGCCTTGTGTACTAGAGACATGATCCTGAAATCTAACAACAATTTATCCACCCCTCTTTAACCATCGTCCCAATGGTCCAAAATAATCTCTTCCAGATAGAAAAGAGCAGAAGGAAGCAGGATGTGTGTGCTTTCAGGGCATGGCTTGGTGTTTTATACCTTTTGCTGGAAGTGAAATAGTTACCTGACCACATCTAATCTGAAAGATATAAACAAGCATTTGCATTTCTTTACTGGAAACTTGGCAAATGAATACTTATGACATTTCATTGATACATTGAGCCCATTCCAGTTTGGATTAATAATAGCAGAGATACTAGTATTGGTTAGTAGAACAATGCAAAATTTATCAGTAGTATTTTATTTTTTAGGATCTGTATGCTCAGAATTTTGAAAAGACAGAATAAAAATGGACATGTACTGACAAGTTACAGTAAAGTACCACAACCACAGGAGCTATATGTAATGGAGAAAGTTACTTGGAAAAAATAGTTACAACTTCCTTCTTATATTATTCCCCAGTTTTCTCTGATATCTGGTGCTTTGACTATATAATACACTTTTTAAAAACTGGGTTTCTCACTTTCTGGTCTCACTTTCCTTCAGCCATGACTAGACTCTTAATTAGGTAGCTCTGTTTTGGAAACTTTGCTGTAGATTACTTCTGCTCCTTTTCCTTTGGTTTCATATTTAGGTTTCCTGCACAGAAAAGTGTGATTTCTGACAGGTGGCATGCTTTTATTTTTGACTTGTGAGGGAAATTAGGTCTTTGATTTTTAAAGTATATATGAAACATAAGTGTATTTCACATTTAGAATTGTATCCCATCTCCAAGAGATTGAATTATAGGGGTGGATGTGCACACACACACACACAATGTAAGTATCTTTAGAAAGTGGGGGCACAGGGAAGGACAAATGCAAATGGAGCCAACCAGGAGGAGTGAGCAGAGCTTAGAATAGTAACTTTTAATTACAACTTCCAAAATTTCCCAGGCAGCATCTGGCTGAAGGATACTATGAGTCCAGAGTGTTCTTCTTCCAAGCTCTAAGAGGTTGGCAGCTCTCCTACTAACTGTCTGCACCACTATAAGGAGGCCAGCCCTGTCCTTAATGAAGGAGTTGGGAAGCCCATGTCATAATGATTATTATTTATTCCCTTGCATCAGAACATATTTCCTGCAGGCAAATAGAGTGTGAATATGATTATTATATGTGTGTTATATGTGTGCTCCTTCAAGTTGTTTGATTTATGATGACCCCTGAGCTGAAGCTTTCCTGGCATTTTCTTGGCATGCTATACCATATTCAGAGTGGTTTTTCCTATTACATTCCCTTGAGGTTGAGAGAATGCGACTTGCCCCTGGTCTAACAGTGAATTTCTTTGACTGAGCAGATATTGCTACTGTGGTCTCCTGGTGCCCTATTCAAATACTCAAATCACTACACTAGCTCTCATTTCCTCGTTAAGCATGTATTGTGCATCTCCTACAAAGATCTAAAGATGATTCTCCTTTCCTCCACACTTTTTAGCCTGACAGAAACCATGTGCGGGAGGTGATGCTGTGAAAGAGTGACTCGTTCAAGAACAACCAATGAGTTTCACGGCTCAACAGATCTCACCTTCCTTTTAATATCTGGTTCACTGGCAAAGTGCAAATTAAAGGATATTTTCTTAATGGAAACACATTGTACCTCCCAGTAGCACTATGTAGACCCCACCCTATAAAGTACAGACTAAATTATCCATTCTCATAACTGACATTTCACTTAAAATTAATGACCGTACTCAGATATTTTTGAATAACTATGGGTCCCTGTGACTGTGGGCGATAGAGAGAGAACGTTGTTTTCAGCTTTCATTCCAATGTTTTCCATTAACATAGAGCAGGGCTGAAATTAGAATTTATTATATACTAGCTTGGGGACCCGGCCCTGCCCGGGTCATTTGAGAAGTGCAGCAGGATGTAGAGTGGGTCATGGGGGCTCTGTGTGCCAAGTTTAGTCTTGATCCATCATTATTGGGAGTTGCAGTGGTATCATGAAATTATTTATTTATTTATTATTGAGGCTTCTATGCCGCCGACTCCCGGGGGCTCGCGGCGGCTCACAAGAGCCAGGGGCATAAAAACAAAGATTAAAAACATAAAACAATTGAACAATTAGAGCAATAGCAGAACAGGCAATAAAACAAATGGAGCAGCAACAGGAGCCACAACACAGTACCCAGAGCACGCGGGCCTACTCTCCGAAGGCCTGCCTATACAGATGGGTTTTGCAGGCCCGCCTGAATGGGAGTAAATCCCTCAGGGCTCTGGTTTCGGCCGGGAGGGCGTTCCACAGCGTGGGGGCTATGACGGAGAACGCCCTCCGGCGGGTAGATGTCAGGTGTGCCGACTTTGCTGATGGTATTTCCAGGAAGTTGGCATCCTCAGACCGTAGTGATCTCGATGGGCAATAGGGAGTGAGGCAGTCCCTCAGATACGCTGGCCTCAGGCCGTACAGAGCCTTAAAGGTAAGAACCAACACTTTGAAGGCGATCCGGTGCTCAATAGGCAGCCAGTGCAGATCCTGCAAGACGGGTGTTATACGGCAACCTGCTGGCGTGCCAGACAGGAGCCGGGCGGCAGTGTTCTGCACCAGCTTGAGCTTCGGATCGCCGACAGAGGAAGGCCAACGTAGAGCGCGTTACAGTAATCTAGCCTCGAGATGACCGTGGCTTGGATCACCATGGCCAGGTCGTTCCGGGAGAGGTAGGGGGCCAGCCTCCTTGCCTGGCGGAGGTGGAAAAAAAGCAGCCTTGCTGACCGCAGAGACCTGGGCCTCCATGGTCAGCTGGGAGTCCAGGTGGACCCCCAGGCTCTTCACAGACGGCGCTGGGCACAGCGCCGCACTGTCCACAGCGCCGCACTGTCCAGGGTCGGAAGCCGGGCACCCACCCCGCCCGGGCAACCCAGCCACAAGATCTCCGTCTTCGCCGGATTCACCCTCAACCTACTGGCTCGCAGCCATCCAGTAACGGCTTCGAGGCAGTGCTGGAAATTATCGGGGACGGGCTCCGGCCTGCCCTCCATCCTCAGAATGAGCTGGGTGTCGTCAGCGTACTGGTGACAAACCAGCCCATAACTCCGCACCAGCTGTGCAAGCGGCTGCATGTAGATGTTAAATAACAGGGGGAGAGGATGGCCCCCTGAGGAACTCCACAAACTAATGGGGAGCCCTCGGAGACCACCTCGCCCCTCCTCACACGCTGAGACCGCTGGCGGAGGAAGGAGGTCAGCCATTTAAGGGCAGTCCCCCTCACTCCAGCCATGGCCAGGCGGTGGATCAATAGATTGTGGTCGACCGTGTCAACGCTGCCGTGAGGTCCAATAACACGAGCAGCGCAGACCCGCCTTGGTCTAGCTGGCAGCGGAGTTGGTCTGTGATGGAGACCAGGACCGTCTCCATCCCGTGCCCCAAACGGAAGCCGGACTGGAAGGGGTCTAGCCACGTTGCATCATCTAAGAAGGACTGCAATTGCTCCATTACTGCCCTCTCAACTACCTTGCCCAGGTACGAAAGATTCGACACTGGGCGGTAGTTGGAAGGAACCGCAGGGTCCAATGACAGTTTCTTCAGTAATGGAGCTACCACCGCCTCTTTCAAGCGCTCTGGAAAGACTCCTTGCTCAAGGGAGCTGTTTATGATATTCAACAGAGGCCCACGTAACCCCTCCAGGCAAGATCTAACAAGCCAGGAGGGGCACGGGTCGAGGGAGCAGGTGGTGGGACGGGCTGCAGCCACTATCTTATCAACAGCGTCTGCGTCCAGTGGCCGAAACCGGTCGAGGGTGGGCCCGGCGGAGGGCCACGGAGTCTCGAGCTCTCTTACTGTATCAACTGTGGCCGGAAGGTCCGGCGGAGGCTCAGTATCTTGTCTGTGAAGAAACTCTGAAAAGCACCGGCAGTGAGGGCCTGATCACTATTTTTGGGACGGTAGGGACCGTCGTCAAAGACCGAATTACCTTAAACAATTGGGCCGGGCGTGAGTTAGCAGACGCTATCAGGGCGGAAAAGTACACATTTTTGGCCGCCTTGACAGCATGCTCATAAGACTCTTTAATTAGCTTATAAGCTGATACTGAGGCTCCGTCACAGAGTTTCCTCCACTCGCGCTCTAGCCATCTCCTCCCGCTTCATGGCCCTCAGATCCCCTGTATACCAGGGGGACCGATGATTGCGGGGTCGGAGAGTACGCCTAGGGGCAATCTTGTCGAGAGCTCTAGCTAACGAGGTGTTCCAGGCCTGGACTAGCTCATCGCCTGAGACGCTGATAGACTCCAGATCCCTCAGAGCATTCAGGAACCTTTCGGGTTCCATAAGTCTCTTTGGGCGAACGAAAATCTGTTCGGCGCCCTTGCATGGGGGGGGGGGGGCGGTTGCTCAACCCGGATCCTTAGAGCACAGTGTTCCGACCATGGAACCTCTATTACGGAGGCTAGGTCCACTTGAACCCCCGCGCTGAACACCAAGTCGAGAGTGTGCCCGGCCGAGTTTGTGGGTCCCGAGCTACAAAGGGAGAGGCCTAATGTCGCCATGGTCGAGATTAGGTCCGCAGCTGCAGATGGAACAGAGGCTGCGTCGGGGCGTGACATTGAAGTCACCCAGAACAATAAGTCTGGGAAACCTCAATGCCCACTCCAACACAGTCTCGAGCAACCGCGCCAGGCTCTCTGCTGGTGCGCTAGGCGCACGGTACACCAGCAGATTCGCCAGGCTCTCCGGGGACTCCCACACCAGGCCGACACTCTCTAATCCCGAGGTGACCAGCACAGGGATCGCTCTAAGGTGTAATCCGTCACGGGAGAGTATTGGCCCCCCCCCCCCGTCCCTCGTTCCTATTCTGGTGCGTGGCAACATAACCAGGGGGGACCACTTCCTGGAGGCAGATGGAATCACTACTGAAGGTAGTGCAAATCCCATCATCTCTGTGTGTCCCGTCCCCCCCCAGTGTAGTAGGATGTAGATTGGGTCATGGGGGCTCTGTGTGCTAAGTTTGGTCTGTATTGGTGAATGGATGAGGGATGCATTGTTTTTCGGAAGTGAGTGAAGGTACTTCAAGTCCCATCATCCGTGGTCTGTCTCACAGTAAACTGCACCAGGCTGTAGAGTGGGTCATGAGGGCTCTGTGTGCCAGATTTGGTGTTGATCAGTCATTGGATTAGGTTTGTAGCAGGATTGGGAAGTGAAGGAAGGTACTGCAAGTCCCATCATCCATGTTCTGTCCCCCTCCAAACTTCAGTAGGATGTAGAGTGGGTCACTGGGGCTCTGTGTGCCAAGTGTGAACTTTCCCGGTGTTTGTTGGAGGCCACAGTGGTCTGTGGGAACAGAGGGGTGTAAAAGTACTACAAATCCCATCATCCATTGTCAGTCCTCCCCCAAACCTCACCAGGACGTGAAGGCAGTCATGGGGGCTATGTATGGCAAGTTTGGTCTCGATCAGTGATTGGATGAGGGTTGCAGCGGACTTTGGAAGTGAGTAGAGGCACTTCAAGTCCCATCATCCATGGCCCACTTTCCTCCGAACTGCACCAGGATGTAGAGTGGGTCATGGGGGCTGTGTGTGCTGAGTGTGGTCTGTATTGGTCCTTTTTGGTGGCCTCAGTGGTCTGTGGGAACCAAAGTCTTGGAAAGTACTACAAATCCCATAATACGTGGGTCATGTCATAGGGGGGTTATGTGTACCAAGTTTGGTGCAGGTCCATCACCCGTGCTGGTCGCTGTGGCCTGTGAAAGTGGTTGCCACATATCCGCCCTGGCCTGTGAAAGTGGCTGCCACATATCCGCCCTGGCCTGTGAAAGTATACCGGTGTAAAACAGAAAGGAGTAAAAAAATGGAAAAGGCCTGCATGGAATTAGCAGTAAGGTCCAATGAGGCTGGGTGAAGGGGCTTTGGGCCAGAATTATTTATATAAGCATTAAAAGGCATTAGAGAAAGGTATTTATTGTTTTCTCTTGTGTCTTTTGAGTGAAGTAGGGCCTTACCTTGTAGAGTGACAGTGCCTGTTCTAAAGATCTTGTCAGAAGCTGCCTTTCTCTGACACTGTGTTGAAGAGGGAAGATGGATGCCTCTTTTGGGCCTATCTGGGAGAAGGGGATTTGTAGGGGCTACAATGTTTTCTGGGAAGTGAATTGGGATGCAAATCCCATCATTCGTCGGCCATCCTGCCCTAAACTCTATTTTGGGGCCTGTAATGTTATGGCCTGCTATTGGTAACTTTAAAAGGGTGCATGGCAGGCAGCCGTTTTCTAAAAGCTGAGGGGGGAGAATACAGGAATCCATTTTGTTTTCACAGAGCCAAGTGGGGAGGAATGTTGATGGTGCATTTTTTCCCCTCAGTGGGAAGAAATCCTGTTGTTTGAATGTAGAGGCCTGGATTCTGGGTTGCTGGTTTTTTTCCCCTCAGTGGGAAGAAATCCTGTTGTTTGAATGTAGAGGCCTGGATTCTGGGTTGCTGGCTAATCAGTGGCTATCAATGCCCTCTGTCTGGTGCCTTAGAATTTTGGAGTGGCGAGGCTGTCCAATCAAAGGACTTTATGCAAATAGCTGCCACATATCCGCCCTTCCGCCCTCCGCATACACACATACACACATACACACATACACACAAACATTCCGTTTTATAAAGGTATACAGATATACAGATATACAGATACTCTTTTGCAATTCTATGGACACAGATCCTTCTAGCTTGGTAGAGAGGAAGGATAGCTATGCAGTACGCACATTGCCCTAAATTCAGCTCCCAGTATTTCCCTAAGCTTACTGAAATCAGTGTTCTTGGAGTCCATAGTGCAGATCTGACTAAGTTTGGTCTCTGCTTTCCTCTATATAATAAATATCAAGAAAACATGGTCTATTACTTTGACCTCATCAACAAGGTCATCTCATATTACCTAATTTGGTTAGGATTAAAACCAAATTAGGTAATACCTGTTTTGGGATCCAAGCTTGCATTGTAGTTCTTGATAGTTCTCCATCTGTATTGCATGTTCAGCCCCTACTGAGAGGCATTCCCCATGTCTGGACCTTCATAGACACTTTCTAAAAAAACATAATCTTCCCTGATAAGGTGGAAAAGTGCATATGTAAGCCTCAAGCTGCAGCACCTTCTCTCTTCTGACTGGGCAACCAGTTTCCATTTGTTCCTGGCATAGCTCTGCAGAACCGCTAAGAAGAAAATAAAATTGATACACATGTTTGCAGATTGCAAAAACAACACTCTGAACGTACATGTTTCTCATTCTATGCACACAGCAGCACAACTTTCCAGGCCCTCTTCCTTAAGGTCTGCTACAAAATACTCTGAAATCACAGCAGAGAGCCACCTTGGTGCAGTAGTTTGAGCATTGGACTAGAATTTTGGAATACAAGGTTTCAGTCTCTGCTCAACCATACAAAATTTTCTTGGGCAGATCCCACTTTCTCAACCTCAGAGAAAGGCAATAGCAACCCTCCTTTTAACTGTGTTTTTGTTTTAATGGATTGCTTTGCTTTTATGTTTTGTGGGCATTTTGACTCATATGTAAGCTGCCCTGAGCCCCTTTGGGCAGATGGTGGTGGGGTATAAATCTTGCAAGATAACAGTGGAATGAGTTTGCCTTAGAGCTGCTATAAGTTAGAAATGACTTCGAAAGCAAGATGGAAAAGGCTGATTAGAATGAGAAGGCAGTAGGCTAGACTTTTTTTCATCCCTTCCAATCCCAATATACAGTTTGTATAATCTAGACATTTAACATACTTGGGAAAAATATAATATAGCAATAATAGCAACATAGGGAGAAAATGTCTATTCATCGGTTTAGTCATTGTGATATTGCTGTTTGGTTCAGCGATGGCTATAACGCACTACGGTTATGGAAGATTTTGCAAGATATTGAATAATGAACCAATTTGAATCTTTGCCATGTGTCTGTTGCTCCAGTTGAGATGTATGGCATTGGGTTTTGACAATGGAAGAAGGGAGCTGTAAAGAGCCATCTGTGCCAATCAATAGAACTCCCTGCAGACCAAAAAACGTTTTGATTGGTAGTTGAAACAGAAGGCAGGAGGCAACTGGAGAGGCACTGACAAGAGATTAGATTAGTTATCTCTTCACCTAGAGAACCTCTCATTTTAATGCAGTTAAGCTCTCTGAACCTTAGTAAAGAAATGAGACAGGGATTACACAGACTTAGTTTTCTACCTTCATGGTGAGAATTGTTCCGCTCCATCTGTGCTGCCATATCTTTGACCTTATAAGTTACAGCTGAGCTGTCCTAGAATTCCATGTTCCTTGAAACAGTTCAGTGGGCTAATGTGCTTGCAAACCCATAAACGGTCCCATCACATTTCTTGACATAGAACACAGTAGTCTGATAGTGTTGTTTGATCATGGAGAACTAGAGAAACGACATGGATACAAAAATTATCTGTAAAATATGTGCATCACAAGGTGTTAGGAAATTGTGAGAGTTGAAGTCCAAAACACCTGGAGGACTAAAGTTTGCCTATACCAGTTAAATATGGTTACACAGACAGAAAATTGGATTCACACTAAAAACTTTAAAATGATATTACATTTATTTTGAAAAGAGGACATTTATTATATTTGAGTTAACTCTGCCATCTTCAGAAGATCTGTGATCAACACATGTAGGTGAAACTTCAGGAGAAAATGCTGCTAGAACATGGCTATACAGCCCAGAAACCACAGAACACTCCAAAATAATGACAAGAAAGAAAAATAACAGATAATTCGGTGTAACAGATGTGTCTCTGAAGCTATCAGAACCCACCTTGATTTTAATTAATGTTTCTGTTTTATATTCTTATGTTTTATTTACTTGTGTTTTTATCTGGATTGTTAGATTTGACTATGCTCTTACTTCAATGGTGTTTCTGTTTTAATGGAATGCTTTGCTTTTATGTTTTGCGGGCATTTTGACCCATATGTAAGCTGCTCCGAGTCCCTTTAGGGAGATGATGGCAGGGTATAAAGTTGTTATTATTATTATTATTACTATTATGTTATCGGATAATCTGTGCCTTTCCCCTCCAGTCGTGACATTGCCTCCAGTACTGGAGATACATTCAGCTGCTGCACTGGATGGCACACCTGTGTTGTATGTTAAAATCCAGGGACACTAACATTGGGAGGTTGTCTGGAAAGTTCTGCTTCAACAAAGTTATTTTTCTCTGAGTCTCAGTGTGCTGGATTTAGAAAAGGCTACATCCTCCCAAATATGCGCAGAAACTTTGCAAACACACTAAAACAATGGAATATAGACGAAGTTACAAACAAGTTACGAACAAGATAGGTTCTTTAGGTTTGTTAAAAACAAACTGAAATAATTTGCTGGTAGGTCAAAACAGGTACGTTTTTAAGTGGACAAACATCCGACTTACAAACACACACACACACACGCTTTGGATAGCATAGGGAAGGGTTAACACCCCTGTGGTGTGTGTTTTGCTGTCTGTGTCCATGTTCAGAAGATCCCATCTCACTTTCTGTCCCTGTGATAATTGGGTTTTGAAAAAGTTGGCTTGTTGTGGAAACAAGGGTTGGTGTTCAAGCTTCAGCTGAGTCAGCTTTTCCCCATAATAACTCTTTCAGGTGTGAATTCCCCTTCCGAGGGGTAGATTTCTTTCACTTTCTGTTGACTCACCCCTGTTGTTAACTATATGTCATTTGTAAGTCGTATGTTTGTAACTCAGAGACTGTCTCTATAGTTCTTGTTTAGTTTTCATAAACTCTTATCTTCTTTTCAAGAAAATGCTGTGCTGACATAAAATAATCCTTCAGCACATCACCATCTTGCTACAGGGTATCTGAGTATAAATTTGAAGACATAGCCATATTAGTCTGGAATAACAATGCATAGGGATGTTGTAGAACCTTAAAGACCTAACAGAGAGGAAGAGGTTGGTAATGTAAACCTTTTAGACTACTTCCTCAGATACAACTGAGAATGTATACTTAGTCTTATTGATGTTTATTATGTTTATTTATACCCTGCTTTTTCTCTCCATAAGGAGACTCGCAAAAAGGAGTCTACAAAAGCATATGCTACCAACTTCATTCTCTTAGAATATCTGGAGTTAGGGTTAATGGCTTAATAACTGCAAAGATTCTATGGCCTTACCCTTGAGTAGTAGCCCATGATACCAACCACCTTTGTCAGACACAGTAGACAGGACTCCATGTAGTTGCTTTGCTACATTAACTGTTCAACTATACTTGTTTATTTGAAAACATATGCACAGTGACCCTGAGTGTACTTTGAGGTGTGTGCTAATTGGTTCAGTTCAGATCATAGTGTGCTGGGCTTTCCCATCAGATCACAAGTTGGGCCTGTGAGTAAATTTTTTGCTGATGTTAGAACCTTTCTGCATCTTGTGTTGACATAAGTGTGAAGGGTGACTAGCATCATTTTGCTGTGAATTTTGAACTAGACAAACATTTCAAGGAATATGTTTGGAAGAATGCTGTATGGATGGCAATCCTTAAGATGCTTACAAACCAGCGCTTCAAACTCACACTTAAAGCTGTTGAGTTGATTCAACTCTTGCACTTGGTCCTACCATCTCCGAGAGGCAAATGCAGATATCACAGTCCCCATTTCCTCTATTAGATGTTTGTACATACTGTTTACATGAGTCTCTGTTTCATTTCTGAGTCTGGAAATACATGAGGGATATGGTTTGAGTATTGGGACATGGATCACGGGAGACCAGGGTTCAAATCCCTACTCAGCCATGGAAACCTACTGCATGATCTTGGACAAGTCACATTCCCTTAACCTCAGAGAAAGGCAAGGGCAAACCTGAGTAAATTCTGCCCAGAAACCCCAGTGGTAGCCTCACCTTAGGGTCACCATTCATCAGAAAGGACTTGGAAGCACACAACAATAAATGTTTCTTACAGCAAGTTCCTGAATGAAGTTTGTCGCTTTCCTCCGAACTTCCTCCAACTTGCCTTTATGTTTTTTAACATGAGATGCCCAGAACTGAGCTTGGAATGCCAGATGAAATTTGACAAGTGTAGATTATAATGGGACTATTACTTCC
Source organism: Anolis apletophallus (assembly GCA_030556195.1). NCBI lineage: Eukaryota > Metazoa > Chordata > Lepidosauria > Squamata > Anolidae > Anolis > Anolis apletophallus. Next base: position 35,193,026 of record JARBWK010000010.1, read on the forward strand.
CTAGATTTGGGAAATTTCTATTGATGCAGGCTAAATCAAATGAGATTGGAAGTATTCATTGCAATGGTGGTAAAGACATGCAGATGAAAGAGACAAAGTCAGCTAGAAATGAGTAAGCCACGTGCACTTGTTTCAGAGATTAGAAGAGTTTCTAATTGGATTATATTCCACAGAATCCCCAAATCAGCGTAATAAATAGATTTTGGAATTTTGGGAGTATCAGTGTTAAAAAGGACGAGATCTGATTACAGTTGGGACACAAAGACTGTGTCCTGGCTTCTCCAATAGTAACAGTCACCAGCTAAAATGGGGAAAGGCAAAGGTCATGTCAGGGACCTCTTCTATCTGGATTGACTTTCTGTAGTGTTCATTTTAGATACTCTTTTGTTATGGTTTCATTAACTGGTATTACCTGGAAGCTTGTTGAGATGACCTGCAAATCATCTTAGAAAGATCTCCATCCTGAAAGCTGTAGAGTTGTCCCTGCACATTTGCAAGTTAAGCATTTGCAGATTTAATGGTAAATACATATGGCTATGTTTACTATCCTCTCCACTGCTGTCTTACGAGGGGCTGCTAAGTCTTTGGCTTTGTGTTCTTTTTTTTGTTTTTTTTTGTAGCGAATGTTACATCACATGAAAGCTTTATGCGTCTAATATATGTTTTCAAAATTTTGTGTTTGTAGTTTATGGCCAAAGGGATCTAGTCACATGAAAAAACAAAATGGTGGAGCCTAAGGCAATATTCACAGCAAATGAAAGCAGAGGAGTGATAAAATTCTTGTTTCTGCAAGAAAAGTCAGCGAAGGATATTCATGGTGATGTGTCACAGACATTGGGGGATCAATGCCCTTCATATTTTTCAGTTAAGAACTGGGTTGTAAAAATTTAAAACGGGCCACTTCAGCACCAATGATGAAGAACGTCCTGGATGACCGAGAGTGGTGGTTGTTCCAGAGATCGTTGATGGTGTGCACAAGTTCATAGTGGAGAATTGGTGAATTTCAGCTAAAGGAATAGCAGACATTATGGGGATTTCTCGTGAACAAGTTTGTGTCATTATCCATGAACATTTGAACATGAAGAAGCTATCTGCAATGTGGGTCCCCAAATGTTTGACAACAGCTCAGAGAAGTATGCGAGTGAAACTTCCTGGTCCATTTGTCAGCATTTCCGGACTGATAAGAGCTTCCTGGATCGACCAGTCACTATGGATGAGACCAGGATTTATTTGTATGACCCTGAAATCAAGTAGCCGTCCAAAGAGTGGAGGCACAGTGGTTCTCCACATCCAAAGAAGTTCAGGGTGCAAAAATCAGCTACAAATGTGATGGTGTCTGTGTTCTGGGATAGGGAGGGCGTGCTGCTAGTGGACTACCTTCAAAATGGTTCCACCAACAATGCAAGGTATTACATTGAACTTTTGGACCAATTGAAGGCAGCTCTGCAGGCCAAAAGGTGAGGAAAGCCGTCCAAAGGAATCTTGTTCCTGCAAGACAATGCCTCTGCTCACACTGCACAAGAGACCATGGCAAAACTGGTGGAGCTAGGCTTCCAGCTGGTTGACCACCCACGTTATTTACCAAATCTAGCTCCCTCCAACTATCATTTGTTTCCAAATCTGAAGAAATGCCTCAAGGGTACCAAATTTCACAACATTTCTTTTGCCATGGCTGCTACAGATGACTGGTTTGAGGCACAACCGAAATCCTTCTTTTTGTAAGACTTACAGAACTTGGAATACTGATATAATATAAAACCGGGAATGTGGCGCAGCTGGCTAAGTGTCAGCTGCATAAGATCTCTCTGACCATTAGGTCATGAGTTCGAGGCCTGCCCGGGTCGAGGTGGGTGCTCGACCTTTAAGTGTAGCCTGCTGTCGACCTTTGCAGCCTGAAATACAGTTGTCAAGTAGGAGATAAAGGTACCACATTAAAGTGGGGAGGCAAATTTTGACTGAATTATGAGGCCATTAAAGAACTCCAGGAACACTGAGGAATGTGGAAGGAACAACAAGGGATGCTGGGAACGCTGAGGGATGAGGAGTGCGTCAGCTCCCCCTGGTGGCCAGAGTTTACCTCTGTTCGTCTATATGTTGTGTATGTGGAAACGGCAGAGATTGTCTGCTAAGTATGTGTACCTGTAATCCACTCTGAGTCCCCTTCGGGGTGAGAAGAGCGGAATATAAATGAAGTGTATTATTATTATTATTATTATTATTAAGAAGTGTGTTGATATCAGTGGAGAGTATGTGGAATAAGTGTAAAGTTTCATCTTCCTATCTCGTTTCTTTCTGGGTAAAGCCAAAGACTTATCAGCAGCCCCTTGTACACCTAACTGAAAAAATATGCCCTCTCTATATATTTCTAGGTTATCCTGCACAAGTCTATGGCAATGAGACCCCCAAAGGTTAACTATGTTGGAAGGTCCTACAGAAACCTAGAGAAGAGTTGTCGCAAGTAAACAAGCAACAACAGTATTTGCAATTTTGCAGGAGCATATGCCTCTAATCCAAGCAAATGTGGTAGAACTACTGCACTTAACTGTAACAAACAAACAAACAATCAGCTTCTCTAAAAGGTTCTTTGAAAACAACCACCTTCTTTCTGGGTGTACTGTGTAATTCTCCATGTCCTTCCAATCTCTTTTTCCTTTTCTTCCTTTTTTACAATGTTAGGGTCACTGGATTTCTTTTACAGACATTTTATCTCATCTATTGGATGGTAAAAGCTAATTAGATTAGTACAGATTCTTTCAGCATTTAATCACAGGATTCTGTGAAGACAGAGGAGCATTAAAGTGGGTGTAAATCATATTTAGTTTATCTTCAGCCTTTGACTAGAGATCTTTTGGTAAGATATGAAAGAGAGAAAACTGAATATAATTAAAGAAAGAATATGTGCTACCCTAATAGGCCCACCAGTCTGTGGATCATATAGAACTGACATTTAGTTGCAAAAAGCTGATTTTGACAGCAGTTGGATACTGAATTCATTCTTTCTCTTGCATTGGTAATTCATAAGTATGCATTTATATTGCTAAAAGGTAATAGTTGTTTCCACACATTTCCTGCTGTTAGGAGCCCAGTGAACATTTCTGGTCAACTTCTGGTAGAAATTTACCATAAGGAGTAACATTGGAGAGCCAATAGATTCCTAGAGATTCACAGATAATCAAATCTGCACAAATTAAACTTGGAAATATGGAGGGCTATATACCTGGAAAAATCCAATTATAAGAGGAGTAAAATGCACCCTATGTCTACATGTATTTTCCAACACTCCAAGGATTAGGTTTTTCCAAAAATAACTAGCCACGAGTGGTCCCCCAGTCCTCTCTGTGAGATGTGGGAGTACCGTTGCTATATTATTGGTCCCTTTGGACCAAAAACTATACAAAGGGACCAAAGTTGGGACCAATGTAGGCTTTTGAGAGGGTTGCTTTTGAAAAAGGAAGTGATCAGGAAATGACTTTCTATTGTTAATAAACACCCAGACCGAATATATACCAAGGATTGTCTAAAAACCTGTCAGAAATGCCTTCCCATATCCCAAAAGGCCTTTTGGGAACATTTCTTTATGTGATGGAGGTTTATGGTCCTCCAAGATCTCCTAAGGCTTCCACAGTTGTCCAGCCGGATTTAACAATAATAAAAAAACTTTATTTACACCCTGCCACCATCTCCCCAAGGGGACTCGGGGCTGCTTACATGAGGCCAAGTCCAATGACACGTAATAAAACAACACAGCAGCAAATAATAAAACAATACAATCCATATAACTTACACATAAGCAATAACAGACATTTTAAAACCATTATGGCAGGGCCAGACGTGAAATATTAAATTTTAAAACAAATAAACACTGGATGCGAACAGAGGTAGAATGTATGTAGCAGGAAGGTTTTAAAGGATAATGTGGGACAGACAACCCAACAGGTAGTTAGTGCTTCTGAGGACATTTTGCAAAGAATTGATCAGAGCAGGCGTTATTTACTTTATTCAGGGAAGGCACATTTAAAACAATGGGATGTGTGCTAATCATGATCATCATTTATTTATTTATTATTTATTTCCTTGATCTTTTATACCGCTCCTTCCAGCAGGCTCGGGGCGGTTTATCTAGATTACTCCAAAATTGGATCTAATCCACTCATTGCTTGTTCTTAGTTGCTTTGAATGCCTATGAGTGGTTGAACAATTTTGCCCCATGTTTTCATGGATGTGACTACATGAATGCAAAGTGATTTTGTAGCATACTGATCCAGACCAAGATGACTGTCTCTGATGTCTATATGAAGCGAACAATTCCTGAATGCATTTTTAATATATTACTCATTTACATGTTATAATCAAAGGCACTGTTAGAATTTACAATTGTCTTGATATTGAGCAAACTCTGGCAAGACCATTTCTCTTCCATCACATGTTATTACTCTGATGGATTGTATTCATAGTGCTGTCAGGAGAAATCTTGACCTGAGAATGACCCAAATTAGAATTATGGATTATGTGTAAAACCTTCTCAGATAATTCTTGTCTCGTAATTATATCTGTAAAGCTTCAAGCTGTAACTGTGGATTGTGTAAACTGCCTAGAACCAGAGGAAGATAATACTTCATATGTGAAACTCAGTTATTTTGATATCATATTATTCCAACCATTAGTGATATTATCTACTAATATTTGACATTTCCCCCTAATGCACCATTGACAGTTAATCTCAGTTGTGTTGTTATAAATACATACATCTTCCCTTCTTAACCAATCAATGCACGTTTGTATAAATCAGGAAAATATCTGGGTCCTTCGATGCTTCTTTTTGTGTTAGCATCCTCAGATGTAGCATGAAGCCAGCACAGCACCAAAGAGAGCCCAATTAAAACATTTTCTTATCTTTGGATTAAATGCCCATGATAAATTTAGATTTTGTTGTTGCTGTTTATTCATTTAGTCGTTCTGACTCTTCGTGACCTCGTGGATCAGCCCATGCCAGAGCTCCCTGTTGGCCATCATCACTCCAGCTCCTTCAGAGTCAAGCCAGTCACTTTATGGATGCCATCCATCCATATTGCCCTTGGTCGGCCCCTCTTCCTTTTTCCTTCCATTTCCCCCAGCATCATTATCTTCTATAAGCTTTCCTGTCTTCTCACGATGTGGCCAAGTTGCTTCATTTTCGTTCTGAAGATCTGAACCTCCTTGAAGTGCCCCGTTTCATAACCATCCACTTGGCATCTACTCGACGTAGGGCCTTCTCTGTGGTGACACCAATCATTTGGAACACCTTGCCAGCTGAAGTGCGTGCCCTGCAAGACCTGTCTTCTTTTCGCAGGGCCTGTAAGACGCACCTCTTCAAGCTGGCTTTCAATTGTTGATTTCTGTAACTCTGTTTAGTTCAGTTTAATTTTAGTTTCATTTTATCTTGATGTTTATGCTGTTTTATGTTTTTACGTGATTTGTGAGCCCTCGGGGAGTGGCGGCATACAAGAACGAATAATAAATAAATAACATAAAATAAAGTCAGGCTTTATTTCCTGAAGTATGGACTGGTTGGATGTTCTCACGGTCCATGGCACTCTCAGAACTTTCCTCCAACACCACATGACCTGATTTCTCCTAACATCCAGCCTGTAGAAGAGTTCTTGAAAAATTGAAAACGTGCTCATTATTTTTCATTTTTTTCATTGCCATATTTCTATTTATGATTGAGAATGCTGGTTTTATTTCACATTCCTTTTCTGTATTTTATCATTTATTAGTTTACATGTTGAATTTAATGATCCCACCAAGCTGCTAAAAGCACAAATTAAAAGAAAATAGAGCTGAAACCCTAGTCATTCTCATAAAAAGCTGAAAAACAATTAAATAGGCAAATCTATTAAAACACTGTTAATTTACAGCAATTTAATAAGCTTTGGAATACAGCACTTGGAATTTAAATATAAGCTGCTACTCACATTTTAAAAAGACACTTCTGCAACAATCAGATAATAGACTTGGAATTGTGCCTGAAAACAGAAGGGGTTTGTGTATTCCCTGTAAAGTTTATGAATTTGAAATCCTGAAATTGGTTTATTCCTATTTGCTCTGGCTGCATATTCAACATGATTGACAATTCTTTATTTCTTGAAATTATTGTCATGAGGAATATTCATAACTCAGTGGCAGAACAAATTCTTTGTGTTCTAAATATTCAGGACAAATCTACAGTGTAGAATTAATGCAGGTTGGCTTCACATTAATTGCCATGGTTCAATATCATGGAATCATATGAGTTGTAGTTTTATTCATTTAATTATTAACAGTATTTGTATTCTGCCCTTCTTACCCCGAAGGGAACTCAGGGTGGATAGCAGAACATACATATGTGGCAAACATTCAATGCCATTTTATACACAAACAAGACAAACAATGATACATAAATAGAGGTATGTATATCAGCTTTCCCCCAACTTTGGCATCTTTGGAGGCTTTTGTGCTCGGTTCCGGCCACTGTGAGGGGTTGGGGGTGTGCTGTCGCTCCATTTCCCTGTCAAAGAGATTGTTCGTAACTTCCTCCTTTTTGATTGAATCTCTGGCGTTCCTTATGTGTACCTCAAAATACCTCTTCACTTTAAAAAGTGGTGCCTATTTCATCTACTCACATTTGCTTTCGAACCGCTAGACAGGCTAAAGGCCAGGAGCTTACCCTGACCCGGGCTTTGAACTGGCAGCCTTTCGACTGACAAGATTTACTGCAGCTTGGTTTAACCTGCTGTGCTAAGTTTTCCAAAGTCTTTAACATTATCTCTCAAAGATTACTGGTGCCTTACCAAACTCCCAGAATTTTTTTTAGCATTGAACTATGGCCATTATACTGGTGTCAAACTGAATTAGTTCTACACTTCTTGTGTGTTTCTTTTTGTCTTAGCATTCATTTGTAGAAATGCTTTTGAAAGAATATGGTGGCAACTTAAGATTATTATTATTATTACTATTATGTTTATTTATATCCCGGTTTTTCTCCCTACAAGGCATACTTTAATTTTTGTCTATCTTTGGAAATTCTAACTCATGAAAGACTCTAGTTTCACTGAGATGGGTTTTGAATGGATGATTTGAGTCTTCAGAAATGAATGAAATACAGTGAAGTAAACAAGGGAAGCATTGTGAAGAGAAGTCTAACGATCTGCTTCTTAATGAGTTACAATTAAACAATAGTTACAATTGTTTGTAGCTGTTACAAGAGAACAATAGACAAATGGTAGAAATGTAATAGGCTCTGAAAAACTAATGGTTTCTGTAAGGATTTTTGTAAAGTAGATCCAACACTGCTTTATCAACATTGGCATCCACAATCTTATATGGATCTTCCACGATGCTATCCTTTTAAATATATTTGTCACATGTTGTCATTTGTATTATTATTAGTTAGTCAAATACCTGAGATGTCTGGGAATGGAGAGTTTGTATATAGTAGCCTACTGTATGTTATATATTGAGGTCCATATCTTGGCTTCTTTTAAAAAATTCAATTCACACAACCTGATTTTTGGATTTCTCTTATATTGTGCATGTTGTACAAAGCAAATGTTTAGAAATCTAGATCAAGAAAGCTATAGTTTTGTACTCAGCATTACATGAATGCAGGCATGGACAAACTTTGTCCCTCCAGGTATTTTGGACTTCAACTCCAAAACACCTGGAGGGCTAAAGCTTTCCCAATGTTTGTGGGAGTTGAAGGCCAAAGATTGCCCAAGGTTTGTGGGAGTTGAAGTCCAAAACACCTGGAGGGCCAAAGTTTTCCCATGCCTGCACTAATGCCATCTAAATTCTAATTTGAGCTAGCTGATCCTGATGTTATCTACTTCAGTGGATTTGCAAAGAAAGTTTCATCGCCAAAACACTATTCTCTTCTTCTTTCTTCTCTCTTCTTCGCATTTATCTACCCCCCCCCCCCCCCAGTGGCTCGGGGCGGCTCAGAACAAATCAATCGTTACATAATAAAAACAGGCATATCATAAAAACACAGTGCAAGCAAAACAGGTAAAAACAACATTAAAAACAGCATATAAAACAACAATAGTTGTGCACTATACACAACAGCAGCAGACACAGTTACATATTGTAGAACAAATGCCACGGTTCAATACTTTGGAATTGCGGGAGTTGTACGTAGTTTTAAATGATCTGTAACCTCTGTAAAACAGTGCTGGTGCCTCACAAAACTACAGTTCCCATGATTCTATAGCATTGAGCCATAGCAGTCAAAATGATGTCAAACTGCATTAATTCTACAGTTCAGATGCACGCTAACATTAACCATGTAGCACGAAGAATCAAATTCTCCTCCAAATTAGCGTATATTGAAAACAAATTTACCCAGCACAGTCTTCTTACACGCATCTTCCTTTGTGTGAAACAAAGATGTCATTTTCACTTGTGTTATTTGAACACATGAAACTCCTCCATCAGTTAAGAAACCTGAAGACTCCTATCTTCAGTTCCATCTACTCCGATCTCCTTCAGTTCCATATTCAGTTATGTTGGCCTCTCCTCCCTACATAATATTGTCCATGTCTTTGTTATTTTTATATCTGGTTCATAAGGGCTCCAGACGGGGAACATCAGATCTTCTTCATCAGCCGAATGTTTCTATTCAGTATGGTACTTCAAGAAATCTTGCAACTTTTAATGGTCCAAGATATCCCACTCCTCCATGATTTTTCAAGGAAAATACTCTGCTCATTCTATTGTTCATTTCATTTGGGTTTTTCCCCCATTTGTATCTTGCATTACCTACAGTGAGAAAGAAACCAAAGACCTGGTTGTGGGATTGAGCATTTGAATAGTAGCACCAGCAATTGGGATAAGACTCAATTTGATACGTATGACAATGGACTGTCCCAGGCAATGGTTTTTAAACTGGCATGATTTTAATCAAATGTTTTTAATGTAATGTTTTTTAATGATCTATGACTGTGGTCAGCACTCAGGTGAGTGCTTGTTATAAAGCAGCCCTGACCCCCCCCCCCTCAGGGGGTGAGAAGAATGGAGTACAAATAATAATTTAGTACATAATAATAATCCAGACTGATGAAGTTTTGGAACACAATACACCAGACATCACGACTGTGGAAAAGAAAAAAGTTTGGCTTATTGATGTCGCCATACCAGGTGACAGTCACATTGAGGAAAAAGAACAGGAAAAACTCAGCCGTTATCAAGACTTCAAAATTGAACTGCAAAGGCTCTGGCATAAACCAGTACAGGTGGTCCCAGTGGTCATTGGCACACTGAGTGCTGTGCCAAAAGATCTCAGCCAGCATTTGGAAACAATAAACATTGTCAAAATCACCCATCTGTCAACTGCAAAAGGCTACCTTACTTGGATCTGCACGCATCATTCGAAAATACATCACATAGTCCTATACACTTGGGAAGTGTTCAACTTGAGATTTTGTGATACGAAATCCAGCATATACAGTATATCTAATTTGCTGTGACATACTGGGTTTTGTGTCAGAATGATGATGATGATGATGTGGCATTCCTAGTCTCAGTTCAGAAGTATAAACAGTGTTCTGAGAATTTTTTTCTTATGACTAATATCGCTAAATTGTTCTTCACAATCACATTCATTTTGCCAACACTTAATTTCCTCCTTAATGTTGCAGGATACTTGTGGTTGATGTTGAGAAGACAGCCTCCTGACCATGAGTTACTGGAACCTGGATAAGAGAAGGTGTCTGCAGTATTGCAGGCACTTTTTGGTGGACAACAGTGTCTTTCGTGGTAAGGTGCATGCGGTATCTCTTTCCATTTATGTTGCTTCCCATTTCTTATCTACATATGAGCATGCAAGAAATTACACAAGCTAATGACATTTTCCATCTCCAGAAATCTGGATTATGCTGGACCTTGTTATAAGAATTTATTTCTCACTGATTTGTTTTCAGTTTTGCTTAGTGAAAATTAGGAGGAAAGCAAGATTAGTAGGAAGACTCACTCCATTCAAAATTTCCAGGCAAATGCCAAATATCAAGTCATTAACAAATGATATAATGCATAAGACGTGACACCAAATTTTCTCTATTGAAGGCTGAATAAACCACATTGAGTAGCCCTGAGGAAGTGACGGTTGGTGCAAAATGGAGGGCCCATTTGATTTGAACTTATCCGTTGGTTATTACAGTTACAAGAATTATATAGTCTTGCCACTTTGGTAAAGTCTTCAGATATTACTTCTGCGTCCCGAACAAATTTAAACCCCAATTATTAGGGGCTATATCGGAGCGACGCCAATGTAATCCGGTTTTTCCTAAACACTACGCAAGAGTTACAAAGAAGCCTCCGTAACTACTTATACACACACCAAACGCTGGGAAGGAACCCCAAGGACTTGGATTCACCAACCTATTGAGGGGACTATCCCACACCAAACTCCTATACAACATAAGTGGACTAACTTTGAAATTTCATCTCCGTGGGGAGCACAGTAAACCAGTGTTGTGAATATGTTATTTAATTTACAGTCTGTTTAATATATTTTTTATTGAAATGTTAATGTAAGTGAGAAGTATCACTAAGATTCACCACCGTGAATGTTTGTAAGGTAAAAGTCACATTACATCTCGTGAATATTATAATTAATATTATCCTGTGTTTCATTGTTGTGGAAAGATATAAATTATCTAAGACTTTTGACAAAATACTTCATTTGATTCCTTCTCATAGTGACTGATTGTTACTCTGAAACTCTTGATGTACATAACTAAAAAGTTAATGATGACCAACATGTCGTAGTGGTTTGACTGCTGGAGTAGCACTATTACTCCATTAATCCTACCAAACCATGATTCCATCCTGTGGACCCTTGTAATTTGCAGTTTAGCATTTTCAGTCAAAGCAATCGGTTGCCTCATGAAACTACAAATCACAGGATTCCATAGGATGGTAACATGTTAATTAAACTGGAATAATAATTGTATAGTGTGAATGGGGCTCTGTCTCAAATTCCTGCTGGGCCATGTTAACCCAGTGCGACTAAGTCACATTTTGTCATCTTAAAAGAAAGGCAGGGGCAAATTCCTTTTAAAGAAAGCTTGGAAATAAAGCCCTTTGAGAGACTTTCCAAAATTGGGGTTGATCTACAGGGCATATAAGAATGCCAGGAATGTAATTTGGTACTTGCTGTTGATTCTGATGTGAATTAACCCAGAGATACATTTCCATAAATTGGAGAATAGAGTAGAATAATGGATCTAATAAAATATGGAGAGTTTTAAGCTGTGGTTGAAAAGTTGTGATCTCTGTAAGTAATGAAGGCTTCTGGATCCTGTTAAGAAAAGGCACATACTTTCAGCCTGAGAAAACACTGTGATAGGTGTGCTCTTAAATAGTGTTAAGTCATAAACAGCTTGAGGGGCCCCTGGTGGTGCAATGGGTTAAGTCCTTGTGCTGGCAGGACTGCTGACCAAAAGGTCAACGGTCCGAATCCGGGGAGCGTGTTGAACTTCCAACAGTCATCTCCAGCTTCTCACACGAGGACATGGTGGTAAAACATCCGGTGTCCCCTGGGCAACGTCCTTGCAGACGGCCAATTTTGTCACACCAGAAAGCGACTTGCAAACAGCAACAAAAAGGAGGATAACTTCTGTGCTGGTGTTGTACACTAGAGGGCAGCAAAGGTTTTTAAATGAAATTTCATTTATTTCTGTCTTTCTAGCCCATCATGTTCAGCTGTAAGAAATTGTATACAGTGTAATTAGATTTCTGTGTTTTGACACATTATTAAACACAAGTCAGGCTGAATTTTGCAGCTGTCAAAGTAACAATTTAAAAGGTGTGAAGCGGCATTTCAGCACCTTGTTTTAACTGTTACAACTCACTTTTCCATGGATGTAGGACTGGGAGGACCCCTTCCACAGACCTCAAAGTTGTCCAAACTTTTTGCTGATTTTATGCCTGGCTGGAAATACTCCCTTTGACTGAGAAAAGAATGAAGAATATGTAGGCTGTTTTTGGCAGCCCTTGACTGCTCCATACTCCTTGGACTCTCCTTGTCTCGGAAACAGCAGCTCACCCTTTTAAAGAGGTTGAAGTAACCCTTGCCACACTGTTTAACACCCAAAATGCCTGATTTTTAAAAAAAAAAAGAGGGAGATTTCTGGATGTGTCTGTCACCTCCCTAACTTTTGGCAATTCTTGCAGGCCCCAGAGGCAAACATTGTTGTTCTGCCTTAAAGCAAGAGGGGGTTGTGTGCCACTCCTTCTCCACAGAGAAACATGATTTTCTCCCAATGTTCTCCCAATTATGGGATAAAGCCCCTTTATTCATTGTGAGAAGCCGTGTAGTAAAGTGATGTTGTTTGGGAGATCCAGGTTCAAAACTAAGCCATAAAATTAACTGAGTGACATGGACTAGGTCCTTGCTGCCACCCTCAGGCTAACCAATCTCACAGTTGATATGCACTGTAGGGTGCCTTGAACTCATTAGATATATGAATGCATTTATTAAATAAATAGGGAAGTTGCTAGAACCTAAGAGGGAAACCGCAATCTGGTATAAAGGTAGGTAAAGATTTTCCCCTGACATTAAGTCCAGTCATATCCGACCCTGGGGGTTGGTGCTCATCTCAATTTCTAAGCCATAGACACCTCCAAGGTCATGTGGCCATCATGACTGCACGGAGTATCATTACCTTCCCGCTGGAGTGGTCCCTATTGATCTCACATTTGCATGTTTTCGAACTGCTTGGTTGGTAGAAGCTGTGGCTTACAGCGGGAGTTCATCCAGCTCCTCAGATTCGAACCTGCGACCTTTCGGTCAGCAAGTTCAGCAGCTCAGTGCTTTACCTCACTGTGCCACTGTACTCTTTATTTGTTTGGGCCTTTCTATTAACCAGTGTTTAGCTCCCAAAGAAAGTCAGTGTTGTTGAAGTGGAAGAAATGTTAAGTTTTGAGCTGCTTGTTCTTTGCAAGTTAACCTTTTGGCGTTACAGGTCCCAAAATCCCCAACCACAATGGTTAGGGAATTTTTGGAATTGTAGTCTTCAAAGGATAGCTTTTTCTGAACTTTGGTACTTCATTTTGCTCTCTTGATTACTCTCTACAGTGGCCTCAGCCCATTTTTCCAGAGGCATGGTGATTTTTTTTTACCCAAAGCCTTGGTCATACAAGGGGTGGGGTGAAGCAGTTACGCTAATGAAAAAACACCCCATGGATGTCCTACTTTTTGTTTAATTCTTTCCTTGGACACTCAAAAACCTTGAACATTTGTCCTTCCACTTTTAAAGAAATAACTATCTCTGCTTTCCTTGAGCTCAACTCTTAACCTCTTGTGAATACTTTACTTCTTAAAGAAAACCAGTTGACCTCATACAATCATGTGCAGCAGTGGCTGAAATGATACTTGGTTTGATGCTGGATGTGGACAAGATACTTGAAGGGATGAGAGCGACCACATGCATTCTAGACCCCTGGTCATCCTGGCTTTTAAAGGAAGCCACAGGAGGATTGGCCGAGTGGGTGAAGGTGGTGGTTAATGCCTCCCTTTGGGAAGGTAACATTCCAGTGAGCTTAAAACAAGCTGTGATAAAACCATTGTTGAAAAAACCATCACTCGACCCCACTCAATTCGTCAGCTATTGGCCTGTTTCCAATCTCCCCTATTTGGGCAAAGTCCTGGAACATGTGGTGGCCTCACAACTCCAAGTATTCTTGGAAGACACGGATTATCTGGACCTGGCACAGTCTGGTTTTAAGCCGGGACATGGAACCGAGACATCCTTGGTCGCCTTAGTTGATGAGCAGGGGGAGTGTGTCCCTGTTGGTTCTGCTGGACCTCTCAGAAGACTCTGATACCATTGACAACAGTATCCTTCTGGGATGTCTCACAAGAATGGGCCTTGGAGGCACTGTTTTGCAGTGGCTCTAGTCCTTCCTAGAAGGTCGTTCCCAGAAGGTGTTGTTGGGAGACATCGGTTCGACCCCACAACCATTGTCTTGTGGGGTTCTGCAGGACTCCGTATTGTCCCCCATGTTATTTAACATCTACATGAAATTACTGGGGGAGATCATCTGGAATTTCGGGGTGCGGTCTCACCTGCATGCAGATTATGTCTAATTCTGTCACTCCTTCTCACTTGCTACGAAGGAGGCTGTTCAGGTTCTGAACCGGTGCTTGCCCACTGTGATGGTCTGGATGAAGGCGAACAAATTGAAATTGAATCCAGACAAGACAGAGATACTCCTGGTCAGTCATAAGGCCGAACAGGGATAGGGTTACAGCCTGTGTTGAATGAGGTTACACTACCCCTGAATATGCAGATTCGCAGCTTGGGTGTGATCCTGGGCCCATCGCTGAACCTGGAACCCCAGGTTTCCGTGGTGACCAGTTGAACTTTCTCACAGTTAAAGCTTGTGCGCCAGCTGCACCCATACCTTGGGAAGTCTGACTCGTCCACAGTAGTCCATGCTCTGGTTACATCCCATATAGACTACTGCAACACGCTCTACATGGATTTGCCTTCAAAAACTCTTTTGAAGCTTAAAATGGTCCAGTGGGCGGCAGCCAGGCTACTAATGGGAGCAGCGCTCGGGGAGCATACAATTCCACTGTTGCACCTGCTCCACTGGCTCCCAATTTGCTACTGGGCACAATTCAAATTGCTGGCTTTAGCCTATAAAGCCCTAAACAGTTCTGGCCCAATGTGTTTCCCCTTACAAACCTTCCAGGAATTTAAGATCATCTGGGGAGGCCCTGCTCTTGATCCTGCCTGCCTCACAGACGCGCTTGGTGGGGACGAGGGACAGGGCCTTCTCAGTGGTGGCCCCACGGCTGTGGAACTCCCTTCCTGGGGATATTAGATCGGCCCCCTCCCTCCTGACCTTTAGGAAAAGAGTAAAAACCTGGCTCTTCGAGCAAGCTTTTGGAACCTCATTGTAACCAACTAAACTCAGTATTGTGAAGTAATATGGAATGGCTTAATGATGCAAATGGATATGGATTTAAATCCAGAAGTAATTGATTTTTTTATAGTTTTAAATTGTTTTTATAAGGATTTTATTATATGATTTTATCTGTTTTAAATGATGTATTTATGTGTGTTTGGCATCTAATTGTTGCCAGTCTGTACGCTGCCCTGAGTCACCTTCACCCTGAAAAGGGTGGGATAAAAGTGTGGTAAATAAATAAATAAATACCTCTTGTTAATAATTAACTTTTAAAAGAAAACCAGTTGACACAATACAATTGTGTAATAGTGGCTGAAATGATACTTGGTTTGGTGCTGGATGTAGCTACAGAATTAGCTCCTACCGAAACTGTATAACTTTTTGTGAAATGATTTTATACAGGACAACTAAGCAACACATTAGAGAATGAACTGTTCTGAGTTGGAACTACTCCTGATGCAGCTAATGTGTTGGGAAATTGTACTAGTACTATTTAATTAAAAAACAAACATACATGCAAACTGTAATTCAGTCACTCTGGATTATTGTGTAGGAATCTCAAAAACAGCTGCAACATTTTATTCCAAACTTCAAGTGGATTTCTTTTTAATTTGGAGATGCATCAGAACAAAAAAGTCTTCTGTCTTCTTCACTTTTTTGTTCTTTCTTACTGTTATAGTACTATAGTACATCAATGAGATGATACGTTCAATAAAATCCACAGAACTCAGGCTTTTTAGAGCAGCCTGAAAGAGTCTTTGGTCTACAGAACTGTATTAGATAGATGGGGACTTTGATATTTATATATGTACTAGCTGTACCCGGCACGCGTTGCTGTGCCCTATTTAGGAGATGTGAGAAAGTATGAGTATGTAAGGGTTGGAATTGATGTTACTTATGGTCTTGGTGGGTGTGTGCATGTATATGTGTGTATGTATGTATTTGTATATGTGTGTATGTACATATGTGTGTGAATGTGTGTATATGTATATATGTGTGTGTGTATTTGTATGTGTGTATGTATGTGTGTGTAAGTGTATATGTGTGTGAATATGTCTATATGTATATATTTGTGTGTATGTGTATATGTGTGTATGTATGTGTATGTATGTATATATGTGTGTGAAAGGGGGGAGGAATGACATGGGAGAGGGTGGAACGTGGTGAAGGATGGGAATGGGAAGTGGAGGGAGAGGGGCTGGAGAATGGGGGAAGTTAAGTTTGGGAGAGGAAGGAGGATACTACAAAAAGGGAAGAGTGGTTTGGGGTTGGAGTGGCATAGAAGTGTGTGTGTTTGGGGGGTGAGACGGGAAGGGAGGAAGAGGTTTGCCCTGGCCTAGGAGAGAGAAGCCTCCCTCTCCTTTCCCCATTCCTCGAAGGGAGAAAGCATTGTGGGGAATGGAAGCAGGGAGGCGAAGAAGGTTTTGGAGGGGGAAGGAGAAGCAGCAGCGCACATTTTCCGGGCCCCACCCACCCACAGAAACATCCCTCGCCCTCAGTCCTCGCTCATCAGGTTCCCGGGTCCAGGAGCGGCTGGAAGGCGACAGAGGGCGAAAAGCCAGCGGAGGAGGCACCCACGACGCCACCCGGGTTCAGAAGCGCCGGGGAAACAGCGGAGGCAGCAGAGACGGCCACGGGACTACATTTCCCAGAAGGCACCGCCGACGGCGACTTCGGTTCCTTCGCCCTCCTTGCCATTGAGCCGTGCGGGCGTTCTGGGAAATGTAGTCCCGTGGCCGTGTCTGCTGCCTCCGCTGTTTCCCGGCGCTTCTGAACCCGGGTGGCGTTGTGGGTGCCTCCTCCGCTGGCTTTCCCTCTGTCGCCTTCCAGCCGCTCCTGGACCCGGGAACCTGATGAGCGAGGACTGAGGGCGAGGGGATGTTTCTGTGGGTGGGTGGGGGTGGGTGAGTGCGCCGCAAGCGCCACTACGCTTGGTGGCTATGGGGGTTTGGGGGGGGGGCAGTTGTAGGGGTCTTCCGTGGGAGACACGGCGGAGGGCATATCGAAGGTTCAGGGTGAGTGGGGAGAGAGGGAGACGGGATGGGTTTGTATGTTGGGGGGGAGGTGGTTTTGGAGTGCGGCTGCGCGATTGTTCTCCCTGTGTTCTGCGCTCGCGGCCAGCGCAGAACGGGAGTCAATGGGCGGTTTTTGGGGGCTGTTTTTGGGGGGGTTGCAAGTTAGTGAGGTGGGTTTTTTAGTGTTATGTCTGTACCTCGTGGTCTGGGGGAATGTGTGTCGTGGGATTTGTGTTTGGGGGTTATGGTTTGGCCGTGCATATCCATCTTTGCACGACCACGTCTCCTTTATATATATAGATGAAGCATGAGACTGTATTTCGTATTACCAACAGCGTTCCCATTCTTCAATGGTATCATTTCCTTTTGAAGTAAGGGGATAGCTTATTTGTATTCATTTTCATTTCCACATGCCTGTCCCTTTTTTGTCTTGTACATAAGACACCTACTTCAATGCTAATTTTGGTGCTAATGTGGAAAGGACTGAAAAATCAATATCCAGTTTTTCTTCTTAAGCAGCTAGAATTACAATTAAAATTGGAAACACAGTGTACACTAAGGTGTGCATATGGAGATGGACACACTAGAGGTAATAATGATTAGCATCTCTAATTTCATTTATGAAAAAAAAAGAATGAGATATTTCAGTAGAAATGTTCCTGTTGCAGCAATATGAATGTATTGTTGTTGTTCAACACAGCAAACTATATTATAGAAGTTCTATTTTTCTAGAAATCAAGGAAAACAACATGTTTGTGTCTCTTTTGTTAAAGGAACTGCCTGGTGTAACTTCAGAAGAACCCAAATAGGAACTCATAAAAATTCCAATGGTCTTATATTATTCATTTCTCCAGTTATTAATGTCCGCGCGTCAGTGATGAAGCGAAGCCAGGTCTGAACTTAGAAAGTTCGTTTATTGATTAAGTGAGTGAAGTAAAGCATTCTCACACAGAGTAATTCAGCAGGCTGCATCTCACAGAGGAATCAGCATGGAGACTAACTCAAGCAGCTCAGCGTCTCCCTTATCAGTATGTTTACACAGCTGAAGGTCAAAACAGTGCTGGACTCCACTTCTGCTGTTTTAACCCTATAAATGCCTGGTTACACAACACAGCATCTTATACAATGGTTGAATTGCAGAAAAATCTGAAAATCACACTCTGACAATCCCCCTTTTGAATTTCAAATCTTTCTGTCTATTCACAAACACTATCAATCCTAAACATACTCATTCTACATGTGGACATTCATCACCATATAAAGCATTCCTAAGCAAATATTAAATCGTTACACATAAATCACACACATATGAAAAACCTTAGGTACATAGCAACACATGTATTCCTCAAACACTTAGGAATCTTCTTTTCTCTCTCTAATTAATGCTCTGTTAACTATCACTTTATTTCTCTGTGCCAAACAAGGAATCACAAGAGCCTTTCGTTCTACTCCTCCTGCAATGACTGTTTCTACTATTACTTCTTCTTCTTCTGGCTCCTGTTTCACTCTCTTAATCACTTCTTTCTCCTTTGGTGTGATGGATTCTTGTTTGTCCTGTTTTATTCTCCTAATCACCACCTTTTGTTTTGGTGTGGTGGATTCTGGTTTATCTTGTTTTATTCTTCTAATCACTTCCTTTTGTTTTGGCCTTGCGCCTTCCTGTCCATACTGTTTATTGGGAGTTCTAGTTTCCCCCTTTCACCACCTGTTCTTGTTGACTAACAGTACTGGATGCCCCCTCATCCCTTTCACTTACATTTTCTCTAACTTTTGGAAACACAGACAATTCTCCAAAGTTAAGGTGCAAACGCTTCCAATCTTTGGGCTTTCAAAATATGCCAATCTTGAAAATCTAATTGTGTGTGGTGTTTCTAGAAACTGGTAACCTCCTCTCTGATACCCCAGTAGTATCAAATTCCTGAACTTGGACTCATTTTTCTTTCTCTCTTTTGTGGGTATCAGAACGTTGGCAAATTGCCCTATGATGCCCATATATCAGTAACCGGGCATCCTGCCATACATCTTACGGAATGGTACATCATCAAGACCAACATCCCACAACCTATTTACAATGTAGTTACACGTAGACAAAACTTCACCCCAAAGCTTGTCACACAATTGACCATCTTTTAAGACACAAGCTTCCATTTTTTGAAGTACTCTCATTCGTGTCTGTGCGATGCCCTCTTCTCCCTTGAGTTTTTCAGTCCTCACACATTCTATATCCCTTGAACTTAGAAGTTGTTCTACTTCTGAGGTACATGCTTCTACCCCCAAGTAAAGAATATTTGGAACTGCCCCAACTCTCTTCAAAAGGTCCAGCATCATACATATGTGCTTTCTCAAACAAATCAATTGTTCTTATTTTGGTTTTCTTGTGGACTTTGATGGGTATTCTCTTCACAGCT
This sequence comes from Anolis apletophallus, assembly GCA_030556195.1. Lineage (NCBI taxonomy): Eukaryota > Metazoa > Chordata > Lepidosauria > Squamata > Anolidae > Anolis > Anolis apletophallus. The sequence continues at coordinate 35,212,383 of JARBWK010000010.1, forward strand.
GCACAAACAGAACAATCCAATTCAATGTTACAGCTCTCTAACTGGAAATTAGGATCTAGATTAAATGTCTTCTTAAGAATTTCCATATCAGCATGACCCAAAATTCTGTGTAACTGGTGTATACATCTGTCATGCTGTATCTGGCTACTTACACAACAAACTTCTACATTCTCATCTCTGTTTTCATTGACTTTTTCAAACATCTCATATAATTTGTTTCCTCTCACCCCCTTGCCAATCAGTTTCCTTTCTGCATTATACACAAAACAGTAAATGCCTTTAAACACTACTTTGAAATCATGTTCAGTTAATGTGGCAACACTCAACAAATTGCTTTTGATCCCAGGTACAAACAAAACATCTTCCCAATTCACTTGCAAACAAGAAATATAACAAATTCCATTCTTTGAAAACTCTCTTGCTGATCCATCTGCAAGGGTCAAACTCGAACCCTGGGTTGATTGAACATTTTTTAACAAACCAGTATCGTTCACAATGTGGTGGGTTGCGCCTGAGTCTAAAACCCACTTTACTTTATTGTAACTACTAGTACAGCAATCAGGATTCTGGGTGTGGTGGTTATAGTCCCATCAGCACGGCCTCTCCCACGATAACTTCCAGTTCCTCTGGCGCCCCCTCCGGGCTGTTGCCTTCTTACTGCTGTGCAGTCCCTTAACAGGTGCCCGACTCTGTTGCACCCGAAACACCACCGTGTTTTGACTATGTGTGCAGCAGCCAAGGTCGGCGCCTCATGGTAATCTTCCTCCTCCATCTCCTGTGGAAAGCGTGCCACCTCAGGTTTGCAGCCTCTGCTTTGCTCCTTCTCAAAACGCCGTCTGTCCAACTCCTCCAGAACTCTGCTAGTAACCAAATCCAATGACAAATCCTGGGGTCTCACAGACTGTAGAGAATGCAGAAGAAAATCCCAACTTGATGGCATACTAGATAACATGATGTAGGCTCGATTTTCATCAGTGATCTCCACACCTCTCACTCGACACTCCACACTTCATGATGTCTATGTGCTGCTTAACATCTCCTCCCTCCGATAGTTTTGCACCATACAATCTCTTGCTCCAAATCATTTTGCTTAAGGTGCTCTCTCTTTGATGAACAGCCCGCAGTGCGTCCCAAACTTCTTTGGCTGTCTGCAATCCTTGAGAAAAAGGAACGCTGTTCCACATATAAAGGGCAATACAGTAGGAAAGATAGCAAAAGCTAATCATAGGCAATATCAGTCAATGTAATGTAAACAAACACCCAACATCATGAGTAAACGAAAATAATAGCGGTGAGCAAGCTCGCACAAGCGGCGAGCCAAGACGCCCGGGCTCAAAAGAGGAGAGTCAATGGTGTATAATACAGGCACAGGTCCCGGACGCCTCTCCCAAATTATCCATTTATTTTCAAGGTGAAGTAAAGTACTTTGCCTTGAAAATAAATGGATAATTTCCCTAAATTCAGAGACCCCTAATGGGTTAAATGACAAATTATCTGTCAGTGAATTACTCATTTAAACCACACACCTGTGTTGTACATTATTTAAGAGCTCAACACTGAAGCCTCAGTGCTTCCAGCCCAGTATCTGTGGATACTGCTTCCACCTGCGGTGCTCCTGTTGTCCCATGCCTTGGTATGTTATTACCTATCTGCCTTTCTCTTAGTATATTGTCTATTTGAAGATATTTGTTCCATTACCCTTGCTGTTCCCCCTTTTCAGATAGCTTATAGTAAATATTATCGGAAGTTTTTGATTGTATATGTAGTATTGTCACTCTGTATTGCTGTAACTCTAGTGCCACGACACTGTGAAGACGCTCGCGAGATTACGCCATCCAGGCCCCGCCCCCGGCCCTGAGGAAGCCCCTACGGGGGAGAAATGAAGGTGCGCGAGACCCTTTCGTCGGCCCGTGGACGACCTTCTCCCACCCTGATATTATTTCCGTGAGAATACCTTACAAACCGTGATTTATTTTCGAAGATTCACGGGGTTTGGGAGAGGCGTCCGGGACCTGTGCCTGTATTATACACCATTGACTCTCCTCGTTTGAGCCCGGGCGTCTTGGCTCGCCGCTTGTGCGAGCTTGCTCACCGCTATTATTTTCGTTTACTCATGATGTTGGTACTTACCATGTGATATAATATGTATGTTTGATATGTTTGCACTTATGATGTTCCTTGTACCTATGATGTACTAATACAATATATGTCGCATTGACTAGAGAAGACTCCATTGTTTGTTTACATTACATAGACTGCTATTGCCTATGATTAGCTTTTGCTATCTTTCCTACTATATTGTCTGCAATCCTTGGACATGAACCAGCTGATCAGGAGTCAGGCAAAGGATCAAAGTAGACTTGCCTCGTAAATTCTTTCCTGCATCAGCCTCCGTCCCAAGTATCGTCTTCTGCAGCCCCTCCCGGGCTAGTAGATTCTCCATGAACACAGCCCATTCAGAGTAGTTAGTATCATTTAACTCCTCAATCATGCTAGTTGGGTTAATTCCAGCCATGCTGCTCTCCTTTCCTCTCCGCTCTGCGCCCTTCTTGGGTCAAACACTGGATACACAGGAACAACACAAAGTTCCAGAGGATTAATATGCACTTCCTTCTGTGTGGCTCTCGGCCCCCGAGATTACGTCTAGCCACGTTGTTTGGCTTTCTGACAGTCACTTTAATGATGCAGCCTCCTTTATAAAGAACCCGGGCAGAGCTTGCTGTTTGCTTTTACTCACTTTTCATTTATCATCCTCTCACAGGCTTGCTTCACTGGCTTGCATTGGTAAGCTTTGGCTACTCTGGCCATCCATCAATCTCTCACCTCCGCACAGCTTTCCAGGCACTCTCCGGTCAGCATTTCTTCGTTCCGTTACGGGCAGCAGTCCGAACACTAGCGCAGCGGAAGTGTGCTGGGCCCATAACCCTTTTGTCCGCGCGCCAGTGATGAAGCGAAGCCAGGTCTGAACTTAGAAAGTTCTTTTATTGATTAAGTGAGTAAAGTAAAGCATTCTCACACAGAGCAATTCAGCAGGCTGCATCTCACAGAGGAATCAGCATGGAGACTAACTCAAGCAGCTCAGCGTCTCCCTTATCAGTATGTTTACACAGCTGAAGGTCAAAACAGTGCTGGACTCCACTTCTGCTGTTTTAACCCTATAAATGCCTGGTTACATAACACAGCATCTTATACAATGGTTGAATTGCAGAAAAACCGGAAAAATCACACTCTGACAATTAATACCTTGCCATGTAGGCATTTTAAGATGCAAAGAACCAGGGAAAACTGAAGAGGGGAGTGAAAGAGGTCAGTAGGCAACTTTTGTCTGAATATGGCACTTATTTTATGGCTCTAATAGCAAAAGTTCTCTGCAAACTCATTTAATACAAAGGGAAGGTGTGTGTGTGTGTGTGGGGGGGGGGGGTGTTTGTGCAATCCCTGACTTTTTTGTTTGACTCCTGTCTATTATTGACTTCAGCCCCATTCATCATGTTGACCATACACTGTATATCTGCCCAGGAGGACCTAGAGATTCCAAGAGAGGTGGACTTTCTCTCAGGGTTTTGAAAAAAGTATATTTAATCTCTGCAACTGTGGAGGGTGCACTGTAAACTATCACTGTGCTCCTTGTAGCAAATCCCCAGACCTCATTGGTTTGTCCCTCTTCAGGGAGCATTTGAATACCAAGACTGATTGATTCGGATTGACTTCTCAAACTATTAAACAAGTTGCAGTCTTATGCTAGACTAAAGCTGAAGGTGGTTATGATTTGGTACAACATCAGTATATTTCAGGCTCTCAAATATGGGAAACTGGCAATTATTTTTTTTAGTGTTCCATGGAACTATAGTACATTTCTGTTTCTTTTATGGAAATGCCACGGATTGACAGCCATTGGCCACCATTTTCAGTAATACTGTTATATCAGAACCAGAAATCTTTCCTATCATTTCATAAAAACATGGAATCATAGAGTTGGAAGGGACCTCATGGGCTATCCAGTCCAACCCCATTTTGCCAAGAAGCAGGAAAGTCACATTTAAAGTACCCCCAACAGGTGGCCATCCAGTCTCCAAAGAAGGAGCCTCCCTCGCACTCCAGGACAGAGAGTTCCACTGCTGAACAGCTCACACAGTTAGGGAGTTTATTTATTTATTCGATTTTATATTCCGCTCCTCCCTGCAGGCTCGGGGCGGTTTACACAGCTTACATAAAACAACAGCATACGTGACATGATTAAAATTACATAAAATTACATAAAATACATAAAAGCCTACACAGACAATGATTCGGCAGTCAGAGTAAATTTCTGAGTTTCAGTTGAAGGCACGTCTGATAAGGGTGGTCTTGCATGCCCTCTGGAAGGGGATGAGCTCAGTGAGCGCCCGGATGAGTTCTTCCTAATGTTCGGGTGGAATCTCATTTCCTGTAGTTTGAAGTCATTGTTCCATTGCATCCTTGTCTCCAGGGCAGTAGAAAACAAGTTTGCTCCCTCCTTCCTATAATTTCCCCTCATATGTACATGGTCATCATGTATCCTCTCAGCCTTCTCTTCTGCAGACTAAACATGCCCAGCTCTTTGAACCGCTTCTCACGGGGGTTGTTCTCCAGACCTTCGATCATTTTAGTTGCCCTCCTCTGGACACATTCCAGCTTGTCAACATCTCCCTTCCATTGTGGTGCCAGGAATTTAACACAGTATCCCAGTGTGGACTAACCAATGCAGGACTACTGTGTCCAATTCTGGGCACCGCAATTTCACTGCAATTTCATACCTGATGGTGTTAACTGTAGGTACAGTTAGATTGTACCTTGGACTTTCTGCATTTCAAGCAAGCACTTTTCAAACTATGGTACTTTCTGGAATCTAGAGTAAATACTGTATGTGGTGAATCTGAGTTTTTCTTTCTCCTCCAGGAACTGTCTAAATGGTGAATTGGCACTTCTGTGGTATTTCTGGGCAAAGAGAAGAACTATGTCAGGGAGTTTAGAGTGGCTGCAGACTGCAAAAACAGCCTTGGAGGACACATGCAACTTAAAAGCTTTCCGTTTTCCAGCCACCAACCAATGCCAATGCAGGGGACAATCAGTAATAGTGCTTTTAAAACTATTTCTCAAAGCCACTCATTTGAAATTTCAAATCTTCTCAGTGAGGAACATTTACTAAGTTTTCAGGAATAGATGCTTCCGAATATAGCCAGCAGAGGCCAGCAGGCGTCTTACGATGGATGTACGAAGGGAATTCTTTCTACATGAAACTCTATCTGAGCAAGGAATAAATAAACAAACCGTTCTGTGCATGTTAAGTGTGAGCATTTTACAACTCAATAACTGCCTGAGGATTCCTTGTCCTTTTCTAATGTTATTAGGGAAAAAAGTTAATAGCTCTATTTACATGACATTAATATTCTGATCAGTTTATGTTAGAGATTTCAAATCACCAGCGCCTGGGCTGTAGCTGATGTTGTCTCGTACCCCAGAGAGACTCTGGTGCCCTGCAGCAAAAATGTCATACATATTTAACTGCAAAAAGAACAGTACTCAGATTATATGAAGACATTTGAGTTGATGCTTGTCTGTCAAGAGTATTTGTTATTGGTTAAAGAGGGAAAAAGAAATGTCCTGTTTTTTTACGGGAAACAATTTTCAGATTGTCTATTGAAATCTGAGGGATTTAAGGGTTATGACACTCCATTTTATTGAAAAACTACCACATCTGTATGTACACAAGAGAAGGAATAACACTGGTGGAGAGCTAAATTTCAGCGGAGGGCTATCCCAGTGGTTTGATTAGATACAAAATAACCTTGAGGTCTGTATGTGAGACACAGGTTATACTCTGCCCACTTTTGTGGTACTGGAATATCAGATTTATATACTCAATTGCTCAGCTTTGTAGTGTGCCATTGTTGAAGCACGTAATCTATAACAAATGCCCTGGAATAAACAACAAAATATCAAGGTTAAGAGAAGAGATTATTACAAATCTGGATCAAGGTGATATTAGAACAGTGTTTCTCAACCTGGGAGTCGGGACCCCTGGGGGGGTTGCGAGGGGGTTTCAGAAGGGTCACCAAAGGCCACCAGAAAACATATATTTCTGATAGTCTTAGGAACCCCTTTGGCAGAGAAGGCTGAAGATCTCTCTGCCTGTTCTTCTCTTCCTTTTTGGAAACAGATGGTGAATTGTCTCACCAAGATCCCTCCTCCTGTGATTCGCTGGCCTCTCAGCCAAGGGGAGGGAAGAGCATGTGTGTTCAGCACATGACAGCGTGGTGCACATGTGCGGGTGACGGAGAGTGTGTGAGACTGGAGGGAGGCTTGCACTAGCAAGTCCCTCCAAGGTTTGGGGGTTCTGTATGGGAAGTTTGGCTCATTTACTCTAGAAACCTCTAGGTCCACCAGTGCAACTCTATAGTCACCTTCCACTGTAAGTTGTGCTGGAGAACTAGAGATTCCTCGTAGATAGGTGCTCTCTCAGGTAGAAAAGTATATTTTAAAAATTCACATTTTCATCACTTTCATAGAGGTCTTGTGCCCCTGACAGCCCCATAGTAATTTTTTTATTAGTCCAGTATTCATCAAATTGAAGTAACAGCAGTAGGTATATAATGGGAAAGTTCCACTTCAGCTGCAGATTGCAGAATGGAGGGATATCCTGATAGTGATGGTGAAGGTTAACATTACCCCTTATTTAATATTCATTTTAATGCAATAAACATTTTATATTGCATTTCATTTTGATTTTTGAAAATTCAAAAGTGCTTAAATCCCACCTGTTCCCTGGAAAGAGAAAGTCTGTGCTCCTGCTCAACTGGTCCCTGTTCTGGTCTTCATTTCCCTTGCTGTTTAGATTATTGGATGGTTGAATCTGTGAATAAAGAATCTTTGAATAAGGAGAGCCTACTGTATATAAGGTTGTCATCTACATTGTTGGTACAATACCTCTCCATGCATATCCTCTAGTCTAGAAGGTTGTAGAGCAGTGTTTCTCAACCTTCCTAATGCCTTGACCCCTTAATACAGATCCTCATGTTGTGGTGACCCCCAACCATAACATTCTCATTGCTGCTTCATAACTGTAATTTTGCTACTGTTATGAATTGTAATGTAAATATCCAATATGCAGGATGTATTTTCATTCACTGGATCTAATTTGGCACAAATACCCAATACACCCAAATTTGAATACTAGTGGGGTTGTTCAGGGAGTTGATTTTGTCATTTGGCAATTGTAGTTGCTGGGATTTAAAGTTCACCTACAATCAAAGAGCATTCTGAACTCCACCAATGATGGAATTGAACCAAACTTGGCACATGCAACTCCCTTGACCAACAGAAAATACTGGACGGCTTTGGTGGGCAGTGACCTTGAGTTTTGGAGTTGTAGTTCATTTACATCCACAGAGCACTGTGAACTCAAACAGTGATGGATCTGGACCAAACTTGGCACGAATACTCAATATGCTCACATGTGGACACTGCTGGCATTTGAGGAAAATAGATCTTGACATTCAGAAGTTGTAATTACTGGGATTTATAGTTCACCTACAATCAAAGAGCATTCTGAACCCCACCAATGATAGAACTGGGCCAAACTTCCCACAAGGAAACCCCATTACCAACAGAAAATACTGTGTTTTCTGATGGTCTTTGGTGACCCCTCTGACCCCCCCTAGTGACCCCCTCATGGGTCCCGACCCCCAGGTTGAGAACCACTGTTGTAGAGTATATATTCCTAGCATAACCTTTGGGAGAAACTTCGGTATTGTTCCATTATTCGGGCGAACTCCAAAAGGGGGCCTAGACAGAGAAGGATAGTACATTTTAGGGCTGGGGGGAGAGTTGAAGGAGGAAAACCATTTCCTCCATTTTTGCTGGTTATTCCCCCTCCCCACTTCCCATTTCATAAACGAAGGTTGTTTTCACTTTGGGGACATGGGTGGACAGAATAACAGGAAACCAGTGGGAAATGGTTTAACTCCTTCACCCCTTCCCTCCATAAAGTGGACTCGCCACTCTCTGGTGCCCCCTAGTGGCCTTTGCCTGGATAATGGAACAGTACTGAAAATTCTTATTTTTGAAATTTCTGATTTTGTTTACAATATTCTGGATGGTCTAAACATTCTTCTGGTTTCCACTTTTGCAGCTCCCCTCCTTCCCACTTCTAATGCACAGATGGGGAACAGTTTCTAGCAGCATGCTCACTGTTGTTCAGCCTTTTTGAACTCATGAAATACATTATATCTAAATGGGGTAATTGGATGATACAAAGTGCTTGTTGTCTTCTCTCATTATTTATTGCAGAAGGGTAAATTTATCTCTTCTGCTAATCATTGTGTTTAGTAAAAATAAACCTTTGAAACTTTTTAAACATGATTTTGACAGGAAAAGAGAAGGGCCAGTGAAGCAGAAAATTAAAATTATTGTGGATGTTGAAATAAACTGTAACAAGCCATATGCCCTTCTGAGCAGTTTGTAAAAGGAAATGATACATTTTGTATGCAGACATCGGCCATTTTTTTAGTGTTAGCTTTTCAATTATGTGCTCTTTAGTCCTTTTTCAATTATAGCCGGAATCCCTACATTTCAAACATGGTTGGCACTTTTGACCTGTTTTTTTTCATTTTTTACACAACCTCTCATTTATTTCTGTGGTCTAGAATTAAAAGTGTTTGCCTTTTTTGGTACCAAAATGCATTTGCAAACTAAAAAAAAGACTGGGTTCTACATTTTGGCCATTTCTTGTTTTCAACAGCGTTTTGCCTTAACCTGTGAAATAAATGAAGATATTTGTATTCAATTTAAAAAGTCCCTTGTAATGTCCTATCTTTTTTCTGCTTTGCAACATAGAGAGGGCAATAAGGATTAAGACCATTGTTTTGATGATACAATTCCATTTCTTATGTTCTCTTAGTTCTGACCCAACAAAAGCTACTTGCATTCCAAATGCAATGGAGAGTGCAAGCAACTTCCCTTGTGTTCAGGATCCAGAGATATTTCTGAGTTGAGTATCCCTGGGCATCTAGCATGAAGGAAACTCAGTAACTTGTGAACCTCATTTGAGATCACAGCAGCTTAGTACATAAGAGTTTAGGTGATTCAAACTCAAGTTATATCAAATATAGCATTCTCTTCCTACAATGGCCTATTGGTTGTCAGTGGGGAGCTCCAGTTGTAATACAGTAGCTCCACAAATGTTCTCTGATAACTGGTATGTCTGATTATGGTGTTAATATATCATAACCATGTCTAATAGCCATCACCAAATAGGCAATATTCCATGTATTTATCTAGTACCCTTAATAGTGTTCGTCTTTATAATATAACCTTTTAGGAGTTTTTGAAAGTCACTGTATGTCGGTAAAAGAGACATTAGACCCTCCTATGACCCTCAAGCACTCTGGTGTTCACATACAGGAGAGAAGCAGATGTACATTTCATGTGGGTTCTGTATGATTAAGGGGAGAAGGACTGTGTTGTAATTATTATTGTAATACTATAGTTTGTCCCAATTAGAGTACACAGGGATTTGAACCCTGATCTCTAGGGTTTGTAATCCAACATTACACCAGGTTGACTTCTGCAGTCATACTTTATTTGTATTACTGAGAATGCTGTTGTGTGCAGAACATTTTTTTCTGTGTTTTTTCCACCTTGAGGATGGTTGGATGGCTCTTCATTAATGGCTTTTCATTCCAAATCTATTTGATAATTCTTTGTGCATATATGCTAATCCTGTCTGTGACAGATATAACCATAAGAAAGTCCTAGCTCCAAATATGTTTCTTTTTTTAAGTCTTAGCATTCGTCTTCTTTTAGCATCTCCTGTGTATTTAATGAGATTGGCAGTTCCTGTATCACTAAAACATCATTCTTGAACTGGTGATATATGTGAATAACAACCTCAATTATCCAGAAGGAATATGCTTTTAAGATAATTTTTTCCTTTTAAAGTCATTATTGCTTGCTAGGCTTTCCATTGAGAGGCTTGCTCTTTACAGTTGACAACAACTAAAGCTGACAGGATACAGACCTGGGAGGACTAAGATAGCTCAGGCTCAACGTGTACATAAGGCAAATCTGTTTACTTAGCAAATGTTACAAGAAGGCGTTGCTTTTTATATTCTTCTATTTATTTATTTGGATTCTCTTTCTGAATGATATAATTATCATCATGGAAGCTTCCTTTAAATGTGTGTAGCTGCTTTGAATCAAGAATGACTGACAGTTCTGGAGATTTGACATAAACCTTCCATGTCAGTTCTTGGCTATTGTGTTGGTTTCTTTGTTTTCTTTTCAAAATGAATAAATGCTGCCTCCTTTCTCCATGAGTATGATGGCATGTGTAGCTTTTAATACCTTTCAAGCTCTTAGTAGGGTTGTTGAGGCGTCCCTGAAAATTAATGCACTGTGTCCTCCATTTGAAAGTAAAATCATGGTTTTGTTATTCCAGTCCCTGAAATCTATCTTTCCAAATGAAACTGGAGCAGGATAGAGAATAGGTTAAAGTAGCCAAGCCTAGAGGCAGAGGTTTGAGCAGAATTGGAGATGCTGTACAGCACATTTATCAAATTCTTCCTACAGGCCAATCCAATTTGGATAATCAGGGGACTTAAGATCACAATCCAACGTGATAGAACTATATGGAGAATGTTGGATGGAAGAACAAATGGGATTCAGTCAACCAGTTAAGGAGATAAGGCTGGAAGGCAAGCAGCTGAACAAGGCTAGTGGGCAGCCAGGCGAACTTGTCCAGAAGGACCAGACAGCCAAACAAAAACCCAGCATCAGAATGCTGACAAACAAGAACCCAAGCCAGAGTTGGCATGCCTTCAAATGAAATTGGGTGTTTTGTGCATTTAATGAATATCTAACACAGTGTTGCACACAACTATGGATCATTTTTATGTTCTAGAATAGTAGTGTCCAACCTTTGGTCCTCCAGGTGTTTTGGAGTTCAGCTTCCAGCTCCCATGAGAATTGGAAAATCTGGCCAGGGCTTCTGGGAGTTGGACTCCCAAACACCTGGAGGACTAAAGTTGGACACCACTGTAGAAGAAAGAGGAAGGAGGACACACAGGAAACATAATGTTACTTCTGCCTTCTGTGCAATTAGTTGCCATTATTTATGGTCACCATGCTCTACTTCAATAGCAAGTACTGTAAAATTACTAGAAAAAGGAAACTGCAAATAGAGGAGTAGGGGATAACTTTACAGATGTTATACAGATAAATAAAACCATGGATAATAACAATTATTTTCAGTGTGGGGCAAATAATGGAGGTATAGTGAAGTGGGTACAACTTATAAACAACTGAATAATTGAAACCTTGGATAAATAAAAAGCATGTCTTGCAGATACAGGGGTTGTATTGTACAGCACTCCGGTGTTCCTCATAACATCTGAAGCTACCCAGTTTGCATATGGAAAACCATTTGTAATCCTAGTGGAAGATTAAAGTATCTATTATGGAATTGTTTTTCTGAAGCATCTAGATCAGTGGTTCTCAACCTGTGGGTCCCCAGATGTTTTGGCCTTTAGCTCCCAGAAATCCTAACAACTGGTAAACTGGCTGGGATTCCGGGAGTTGTAGGCCAAAGCACCTGGGGACCCACCAGTTGAGAACCACTGATCTAGATCAAGGGTGTCAAACTCATTTTCATTAAGGGCCATATCAGCCTCATGGTTGCCTTCAAAGGGCCATTGAATCCATGGACAGAGAATCCATGGATACAGGTGATCAGCTATAATTACACTATGTAACATGATTTTTGTTCCTGGGTTATACTTGTCATTTCCTAATTGGTTCTATCATAAAAACATGGGAAAGATTATTAATCTGCAAAATTTTTGTTGCAGTCTGCACATTGAAAGGTTAAAAATGTGGGTGCATGAATGTACATGCTCTGCTAGTGGTATCACTATTATTACTGATCTGTATTCTTGGAGGGGAAGTATTTGTAAAAATGACTGTCAAAACATCTTGTCATTCAGGTTTCTCTTGTAAAGAAATGATCGATGCATACGTCTTTATGTGTTTTTGTGTAAGTAATACGTCTTTGTGTGTTTGTGTAAGTAATCCTTTAAAACAGGGACAATGTCAGACAAACAGATACAGCATTTACAAACACAAGACCTGGGTGTGTGTAATTCAACCACTCTGTAATCTTCTGGATATGCTGTCAAATTGAGGATGCTTTGTGATTCTGGAAAAGATGGCAACTTTCTGTGCTCTTAACAAAACTGGGATATTTTTATTTTTAGAGACATAAATATTGTTGTTTATTTGTTTAGTCATTTCTGACTCTTTGTGACCTCATGGACCATCCCACGCCAGAGCTCCCTGTCAATCATCACCACCTCCAGCTCTTTCAAGGTCAAGCCAGTCACTTCAAGGATAATATCCATCCATCTTGCCCTTGGTCGGCCTCTCTTCCTTTATCCATTCATTTTCCCCAGCATCATTATCTTCTACAAACTTTTCTGTCTTCTCATTATGTGGCCAAAGTACTTCATCTTTGACATGAATATACTGTATGTACAGTATATATAGAGGGGGAGGGGGATGGCTGCATGTTAATCTCCTTCCTTATAAATTTACTGAAATTCCAAAGCATAAGATATTTTATGTTGATACAGATGCACCTTTTGGATGATATTGCTGTTTACAACCTTGAGGGCTCGTGTCAGCTTACTGCAGCTGCTTCCAAATGACTACACAGTCCATGATCTGGGAACACTGGAAACTTTACTAAAGAATTACTAACGCATACAAAGCCAAGAGTGAAATCCACAACTTCCCTCCCTCCTTATATACACTCCCCCCACATTTCAAACAGTGCATTCCCGCCTTACCCCAATTCCCGCGCAGCCATTCCCGCCAGGGCTGTGGCTGTTGCTTCCCACGCTACAGGCCTGATAAGGATCCTTATCAGTTGTTGAGTCTGTCAGGGATCTGGATTTCAGGCGCCAAACTCCAGGCCCCGAATATCAGGTTCTGACAGCTTGTATGAGTATATGTAACTTCAAGCTGCCAATTGACTTATGAATTTCACAGAGCTTTCTTGGGCAAGGAAGTCAGAGATGGTTTTACCAGTTCTTTATCTGAACTAAAGCCTGTAGCACTTGGTGTTCATTGGCAGTTTCCCACTCAAATACAAACTAGAGCTGACTGCTTAGCTTCCAAGATCTGTCAGGATCTGATACCTTTAGGGTATACAGGCAGTCTTGGGAATTTAGGTAGCCAAATAGTAAAGCCAAGCTAGACACAGATTAACAAGAACCTCAACTGAGAGATAGGAGTGGGAGAAACTCCTGTGGAGGAAAGATTGATTCCCTGGTCTTCCAGTTGCTGGGTTTACTAGTAGCCTGTCACTAGATGTAAGATTATGATTTTGTACAGCTTGAGTTAGGTTGTTTCTGTTGTCGCATTTGGTGGGCCACATTTCTCAGTCTTAGTTGACTGAGAATGACACCCACAGAAAAAGCAGTGGAGAGGAAAGAAGAAATTGCAGGGCTGGTGGAGTGGCCTGATCCCTCTCCATTCATCTCTCCTGCTAGGATGGCTGCTGGTGGGAGGTCACTCCAGGGGATTGACCTTTCTGCAGAATTCAATGAAGTGGCCCTAGTAGACCTAACCTTCTATAATCCAGCAAAGAAATACTGGCTGGCAACAGCTATCATTGTATAGAAACCCACAACAAAATGATAACAATGGAATTGAATGTACTGGGAAGAAAGTACATAAAGTTTAGCTCTTCGCATTCAAAGTTGTTAGTGATAGAGGACCCTCACAAATGAGAAAAACCATAAATTAAAAAAATGTATTTTACATGTGAAAACACCTCTAGGTTATCCAGCATGATTCCATGGTCAGCTTCCCACAAGAGCAATAGAATCCTAGAGAGCAAAGCCCTATGCCTGTTAGTTCAACACCTTATTAATCAACACTTTGAATTAAGTCAGGAAAACAATGGCTTCATTGATACAACAAGATGTAGTGCCATGGCAATAATAGACCATAAAAGTTAGGGAATGCAGCAGAACATTCTAGAGAAGTGGTTCTCAAATTTTTTTTATCCTCCAGATGTTTTTAGTGTTCGGTTCCCAGACTTTCAGACCTTTAGCCAACCTGGCTGGGGCTTCTGGGGTTTGAAGTCAAAATCATCTAAAGAACCAAAGTTTGAGAGCTCTTTGAATTTGAGTTTGTCTCTTGTGCAGTGGACTCAATCAACAAAAGCTTAAGGTACAGACTTTTTTCTCCATTAGACTCAGAGGTGCTCCAGTGTGCCTTTGAGAACCGTTGCTCTAGATAGAATCTCTTATTTTTTATTTTTTTATTTCATTTCTAACTTGCCCTTTTGTACCCCCGAAGGGGGACTCAGGGCAGCTTACAAAAGGCAATAATTCAATGCCGCATACAAGAACAGAACAACAACATATCAAAACAATTACAAAAAAGCAGATTTAAAAACAATTACATATCACAACCCCCCATAATCCCCGTTACATATTCATAGACAGCCAATCCACAGTCCGCCAACACAACCCTATCCCACTCAGATTGTCCGTCTGCTGCTCCCCATCAACCAAACGTCCGGTCCCACAGCCACGTCTTTAGCTTTTTTCTAAAGGAAAGGAGGGAAGAAATTGATCTTATTTTGCTGGGGAGCGAGTTCCACAGGCGAGGGGCCACTACCGAGAAGGCCCTGTCTCTCGTCCCCACCAAACGTATTTGCGACGAATGTGGGATCGAGAGCAGGACCTCCCTGGAAGATCACAAATTTCAAGGTGGGACATAAGGGGAGATATGTTCGGACAAGCCAGCTGGGCCAGAAATGTAAAGGGCTTTAAAGGTCAAAACCAGCACTTTGAATTGTGCTCGGAATTGAACAGGCAGCCAGTGGAGCTGGCACAACAGAGGAATGGTGTGTTCCCTTGTATGTAACTCCAGTTAGTAACCTGGCCGCTGACCGCTGGACTAGTTAAAGTTTCCGAACAGTCTTCAAAGGCAGTCCCATGTAGAGTGCAGTGCAGTAAGCTATTCGGGATGTAACCAGAGCATGGACCACCGTGGCCAGATCAGACTTCCCAAGGTACAGGCACAGTTGGCGCACATGTTCTAACTGTACAAAAGATCTCCTGGCCACCGCTGAGACCTGGGGTTCCAGGCTCAGTGATGAGTCCAGGATCACTCCCAGACTGCGAACCTGCGTCTTCAGGGGTAGTGTGACCCCATCCAACACAGGCTGTAACCCTATATCCTGTTCGGCCTTTCGACTGACCAGGAGGACCTCTGTCTTGTCTGGATTCAATTTCAATTTGCTAGCTCTCATCCAGTCTGACACAGCACCCAGCACCGGTTCAAGGTCTGAACAGCCTCCTTGGTAACAGGTGGAAAGGAGTGACAGATTTAGACATCATCTGCATAAAGATGACATCGCATTCCGAAACTCCGGATGATCTCCCCCAGTGGCTTCATGTAGATGTTAAACAACATCAGGGACAATATTGAGCCCTGTGGGACTCCACAAGACAACACTTATGGAGTCGAACAGGTGTCACCCAACAGCACCTTTTGAAACCGTCCCTCGAGAAAGGACCGGAGCCACTGCAGAATAGTACCTCCAAGCCCCGTATCCGCATCCCAAAAGGATACCGCAATCAATGGTATCGAAGGCTGCTGAGAAGTCCAGCAGAACCAACAGAGAGACACTCCCCCTATCGAGTTCCCAGCGTAGATCATCTACCAAAATCTAGTTTTAGATCTTCCTTATGGTGTTTAATGGTATTTAATGTATTTTAGAGTAATACCTGAACATGAGAGAGGCTAAGAGAAGGAAGTGTAGTATACTATATTGTATCAGTGAGGCAGATGTTTTCTAGACTTAATTCATGGTGTTGGGTCTAACCAAAGCTAGCTGTGTTAGGGTAGCTTTATGTACATGCTACAGGTCTTTACATTTAACCTCTGTTGAATCTCCTCATGCCAGCTTTTGATCCAGTATTCCTGTCTGTCTGGAAGCTTTTGAACTGGGACCTTGCTTTTCATAGGGATTGGTTACCCTCTCTTACCTTTATAGCATTTGCAGATAGGATAGGGAGTTCCTCTACATCAGCATTTCTCCACCTGGGGTTCGGGACCTCTGAGAGGGTCACGAGGGGGGTGTCAGAGGGGTCACCAAAGACCATCAGAAAACACAGTATTTTCTGTTGATCATGGGGGTTCTGTGTGGAAGGTTTAGCCCAATTCTATTATTGGTGGGGTTCAGAATGCTCTTTGACTGTAAGTGAATGATAAATTCCAGCAACTACCACTCCCAAATGTCAAGATATATTTTCCCCAAACTCCACCAGTGTTCACATTTGGGCATATTGAAATTTCGTGCCAAGTTCGGTCCAGATCTATCATTGTTCGAGTAGGTGGATGTTGGTGAACTACATGGATGTAGGTGCACTACAACTCCAACACTCAAGGTCAATGTCCACCAAACCCTTCCAGTATTTTCAGTTGTTCATGGGAATTCTGTGTGCCAAGTTTGGTTCAATTCCATCATTGGTGGAGCTCAGAATGCTCTTTTATTGCAGTTGAACTATAAATCCCAGCAACTACAACTCCCAGATGACAAACTCAACCCCCCCCCCCAACCCCACCAGTATTTAAATTTGGGTGTATTGGATATTTGTGCCAAATTTGGTCCAGTGAATGAAAATACATCCTGCTTATCAGATATTTACATTACGATTCATAACAGTAGCAAGCAACACTGTAGTAATGAAGTAGCAATGGAAATAATGTTATGGTTGGGGGTCACCACAACATGAGGAACTCTATTAAGGGGTCGCGGCATTAGGAAGGTTGAGAAACACTGCTCTATATTCTTGTCCAAGGCATTGATTTTTAAAAGCATTAAACAGTACAGGGTCCCGAACAGAGCATTACAGCTTGAACTCTCCTTCCAAGAGGATATTGAGCCACTAGTTAATCTTTTCTGAGTGATTGCTTAATTGTCTTTTTAAAACTCTCATTTTAATTTGCTGCTAATTGTTTTGATGTTTTGTTATTTCAATTATTGTTGTGCCAAAAATGGAGGTTCTAAAAACTTTATTCCCATTCAGTTTGCTAACTGAAGAATTTTTTTTGGAAGAAATTCTTTGTTATTGAGGTTGGTGGTTGATGTTCTTATTATTTCAGTTTCTTCCCAGATCTGGGACTAAGGGCAGTTTCTAAATATTAACAATCACAAATTAAACAGCTAATAAATGAATGCAAAAAGTTAATTTAAAAAGTAATTCAATTGTATGCAGAATTAAAAACTGTAAAGTGTACCCATTAAAGGAAAAAGCAATCAAGTAAGCAAACAAACCAAAGTCTTTTACAGTTTTTTAAAAAAAAGACTTTTTCTTATATAGATTCACAAAGGCTGTAGGTAAAGGTAATGTTTTTCCTTGACATTAAGTACAGTTGTGTCCAACTCTGGGGATTGGTGCTCATCTCCATTTCTAAGCTGAAGAGCCGGCGTTGTCCATAGACACTTCCAAGGTTATGTTGCTGACATGACTGCATGGAGCGCCGTTACCTTCCTGCAGAAGCAGTACCTATTGATCAACTCACACTTGCATGGTTTTGAACTGCTATATTGTAAGAAGCTGGAGCTAACAGCGGGAGCTCACACCGCTCCCTGGGTTCGAACCTACAACCTTTTGGTAAGCAATTTCAGCAGCTCAGTGGTTTAACCAGGGGCTCCCACAAAGGCTATAGTGATTGACATTGAGAACTCCTCCAGAATACCTTACTGAGTATATATAAATAGTAAAACTGAGAGAAAAGAGAAGACCATATACACAGTATACCCTGTGATGTTGGAACCTAAGAGAGATAGCATGGTGTAATGCTTTGGGTGTTGGACTAAAACTCTAGAGCAGGGCTTCTTAAAAAATTTCAACTCGCAACCCATTTCTACCTGGTTTTTTTTAATGCAACCCCAGTTATATAGGTATATAAAATAGATACAAAAATCAAACATTTACTGATAATAAATCAGCATCTGCAAGACTTCTCAAATGACCGGGCAGGGCCGGGTCCCCAAACTAGCAAACATTTACTGATAATAAATCAGCATCTGCAAGACTTGCTAAACTAGCCCCTCTTTTTATGAAGTAATCTGAAATATCTTCCGCAGAGTCCACTGTAAACAGATTTGTGTAAACATCCAAAATCCAGCCATGAGATGATGTTCAGAAAGGATTTACTTTTGCCAAAATTTTCAGGACTTCAACAGTGAGCTAAGGAGATCCCATATGGGATTGAGATCCACAGTTGAAGAAGCACTGCTCTTGAGAAAGAGGCTTGAATTCTCATTTGGCTATGGAAACCCACTGGGGGACATTTGGCAAGTTACAATCTTTCAGCCTGGAGCAAGCAAAGGCAACTTTCCAACCTATTCTCTCATTCACACACAGACACAGACACAAACACACACACACACACACACACACACACACACAGTGTAATGAGCGACTTGAGTAACTGCAAGTTGCTTCTGGTGTGAGAGAACTGGCTGTCTGCAAGGACATTGCCCCGGGGATGCCTGGATTTTTGTAATGTTTTGTCATCCTTGTGGGAGGCTTCTCCCATGTCCCCGCATGGAGCTGGAGCTGATAGAAGGAGCTCATCTGTGCTCTTTCTGGCTGGGATTCGAGCTTGCAACCTTCAGGTCAGCAACCCAACCTTCAAGTCACCAGTCCTGCCAGCACAAGGGTTTAACTGGGAGCTCCTCATATTTCATCCACATTGTATTTGTTTCTAGCACTAAATTTTGTGTTAAAGATATAATGGCAAGGAACATATCTACTTTGTTGACTGATGTATATCTATAAACAGGAAGGAAGTGCTGGATTCTGGAAGCAGCCACCAAGAAGGCTCTTTTCCATATTTTTTTGCTTGGCATGTTCAGTTTCCTTAACCTCCTTTAGGCAGAAAATATGGTGAACATATGCAAGTGATTCTAACTGATTTTATTTGAAAGGCAAGTGGGCTACAATGAAATGAACAATATAGAGAGGTATATGTGTTGCTCAAATTACACTTCCAGCATGGCCCTTGGTGCATACAGTGTTCACTCTTTCTCATCCAAAAACTCTTGGAAGAGCCCAGAGTGAGCTACATGCCTTGTCTACTTCTTTCCACTTCATAAATTCCTTCAGCCAGAAAGACTGAGATTTGCAGGAGGGGAAAGTGGGATTCTACTCTTTGCATCTTGAGAATTCAGCCTGCGTCACTCATCCTTTAAAAAAAAAATACAGAAGGGGGTAATGGTTTATTTTTTTTTCAAGGTGTGGTAGATTTGTTCCTTGGCTTGTCACTGTGCTTCATGCCCACTTTGTGCCTTGAGGATTTTAATCATTGCACTGTGCATATCTCACTCATACCAAAAGTGGTCCTGCATTTCTTCAGTAGCAGCTGCATGAGGCAGAGCCCTCCAGCTTCTCTATCAGACGAGGAATTCTTCTTTTCCTTTGCTTTGGAGCAAAGTTTTCCAGGATCATCTTTAGGATTTTTTTAAAAAAACCAAATTAACCTTTTTGGATCCATGCTATGGATAACGCAGACTCTGTTGCGTTTTCTAACGTGCAGAATCACCAAAGTTCTTGGATACTTCTGGGGACTGCATTGTACATAAATTATCTCTGGAGATGTGAATAAATTTGGACTTTGCTTAAGGGAGAATTTATTATTCCATCAGCCAATAATGCGTGACATCCGTGAATTTAATGGCAGATCTTGAAGTGTATAAAAATTTAAGCCCAGAGAAAGGTAAGGATATTCTTTTAAAAAACTGAAATTATATATGTATATTTTCTAAAGATATTGCAGATTCTTAGAAGTCTTTTGGATAAAGAAAATATGTGCACATGTCAGATTCAATGATTGTGGGTTAAGTTGCATTCTATATGTAATGAGTGCTGTGTTACTATTTGTGTGTAATTGAACATGGGAAGCAGGCTGTAGGTTATTGACCATATAATATAAATTTGTAAGAGCTGACTATTTGTCCCCTCCTTCCAACTTATTATTTGATGTTGAGTTGGATCTAATTTGAATATGTAAGGAAAGGTATTTCTGTTCGTATATGGAGGAATCTGCGATGTTGTATTTCTGCCTCCAGGATACATCCTTCTGCATCTTTAGGAATCCAGTGTGGTCCTGGAGAGGGGGATGCAACCTGGTGGAAATTTGCTGACATTTTCCACAGCCAAGAATAATCTCTTTTATGATATAAGCCTGTGAATATATGTCTACTCAGAAGTAAATGTTATTGTGTTCAGGGGAATTTAATTCCAGGTGTGTGTGTGTGTGTGTGGGGGGGGGGATTAAAGCCATGCTAATACTCAGGAATCTGCTCTAACCCATTTCAGAATAGCTCTCATATTCACAAACTTCACTTTTTTGTTTACATTCAAGTTTGTATAGTCACTTATGCCTTGTCTTGAATAAAGGACAACTGTTGGGTGTCAAGAGAGGACCGTGATGAATTAATCAGCCAGGTATTTTGAAGGATTCTTTATGCTTGGTGAGAAGCGGCTATTTTAGTTTTAAAGCAGACTACATGGCATTGATGATATTGACAATAATTCATTTCATTTATTCTGTATGATGTTGTATATTAGTGCTCAGTGTGGTAAGAGGCACTGGTCCTTAGATAGATAGATAGATAGATAGATAGATAGATAGACAAACGGTTCATGCAGTTCAAAAACATTTTTCCATTACAGGGTATCCTGATGCCTCATTTATTGTAATAGGGTCAGGAAGCCAGCATTACTATGGTGTTGGTGATACCTGTTGAAAAACGTTTCAACTTTTCTGCCATTCTTTTGTATGCCTGCCCCCACCCACCTTGTTATTATTTAAACCAAATTATATTCTGGATATAAAGGACAAGCTCAAGAGTTCATATAATTCCCTTGTTTTGTGGAAATGGTTTATATTCTGACATATTTAAGCTCCTGATCACTTGTGAGGAGGTCACCTGGTCAGACATTTGGCATTTCATAAAATCATAGAGTTGGAAGAGACCTTGTGGGCCATCTAGTCCAACTCCCTGTCAAAAAGCAGAAAATCGCATTCAAAGCACCCTCGACAAATGGCCATCTAGCCTCTGTTTAAAGGCCTCCAAAGAAGGAGCTTCCAGCACACTCCGGGGGAAGAGAGTTCCACTGCTGAACAGCTTTCACCATTAGGAAGTTCTTTCCCATGTTCAGGTGGAATCTCCTTTCCTGTAGTTTGAAGCCATTGTTCCATGTCCTAGTCTCCAGGGCAGCAGAAAATAAGTGTGTAGACAGTGCATCTAAAAAGCTCTCACAGAGAGTGCATTGGTGTGCAATGTGTTTTACACAGCAAGATTTATTGCACACAGCTTCTGTTTCAGTAGTTGCGTATCAGTGCTTAAGAACTGACCCTGGTTGGAGGAGAGTTAATCAGATAAAGTGGGCAGATATGCAATGATCCATAAAGATAAAATAGGGCATGGATTTCCTTCCCTTTGTTAGTTTTATATCTGTATAGTATGAATGTCTGATCCACAGACTCAGTATCTTGAGTTTCATCTAGATATGTTCCAGAAATAACTCTCCCAAAGTGTTTGTGGGCCTCTCAGGTCCTCCACTGCAATTCTGTGGTATCGTTTTAGTTATCCACAGGGGTTTTTGGCATATACCTCAGATGAATATGAAGGTTCTATGATATACACATTTTAAAATAATTACTACAGCTTAATACAAATACATCTTATTGTTTTGGAAAAAATATGAATGACTTACTTGTATGTGGGGACTGCTAACTATTGATGGGCAACTCCAGTGTTCATATTGGATGGTCAGAGGACTTTTTAAACCTTGCTCAGCCAGGGATCCCTGACCAATCAACATCTCACTGTGAAGATTTTGCTAGGTTTTTGGCAAGTAAAGTCGCTCAGATCCATTTCGACTTATATGTCAGTATTAATGCAGTCTCTCTGGATGTAGCTGAGGCATCTGCTTGTTCAATGGATTCTTTTAAACTTATTTAGCCTGAAGATGTGGACAAGATCTTGGGAGAATGAAGGCAACCACCAGTTCTCTGAACCCTTTCCCATCCTGGCTAATTAAATCCGCCATGGGGGACTGGCAGAGTGGGTGAAGGTGCTCGTGAATGCCTCCTTGACCCAAGTACATAAGAACATAAGAACATAAGAAGAGCCATGCTGAATCGGACCTCAGCCCATCTAGTCCAGCATTCTGTATCACACAGTGGCCCACCAGTTGTACACGGGGATCTCGAGCAGAAGGGAGGGCAAGTATAATGCCAACTAGTTTCAAGGAGACAGTAGTAAGACACTATTAAAGAAACTGGCACTGGATCTCACTCAACTGTGTAATTATCAGCCAACATCCAGTCTCCCCTTTCTGGGCAAGGTTCTAGAGAAGTTATTGGATGAAATTGATTATATGGATCCATTTCAATCTGGTGTCAGGCCTGACTATGGAACTGAGATGGCATTGGCTGCCTTGGTTGATGATCTACAAAGAGAGCTAGACAGTGGGAGTGTGTCCCTACTGGTTCTCCTGGACCTTTCAGTGGCATTTGATACCATCAACCATGGTATCCTTTTGAACAGTCTCTCTGAGATGGGGCTAGGCGGCACTGTTTTGCAGTGGCTCCGGGACTTCCTAGAGGGTCAGACCCAGATGGTGGTGCTGGGGGTCACCTGTTTGACTCCCTGGCCTGTGGCCCCTGAGGGGTCAGTTCTGTTCTCCATGTTGTTCAACATGAAACCGCTGGGCGAGATCATCCAGAGTTTTGGAGTTTGGTGTCAAATTTATGCTAATGAGACCCAACTCTATTACTCCTTTCCACCTAAAGCCAGGGATGTTGTCCTGGTCCTAAACCAGTGCCTGTCATCAGTGATGGACTGGATGAAGGTTAACAAGTTGAAATTAAATCCAGACAAGACAGAAATACTTCCAATCAGTCAGAAGGCAGGTCAGGGTATAGGGTTACAGTCTTGCTGGATGGCATTACACTCCCCCTGAAGACACATGTTCACAGTTTGGGGGGTGACCCTGGACTCATTGTTGACCCTGGAGGTCCAGGTGTTGGCAGTGGCCAGGAGCACCTTCACACAATCAAAACTTGTGCATAAACTGCGTCCGTACCTTCAGATGCCAGATATGGCCACGTTAGTTACATCCTGTCTGGACTACTGCAATGCTCTCTACATGGGGCTGCCTTTGAAGATAGTTCAGAATCTTCAACTGGTTCAGAGATTGGCAACCAGATTACTGACTGGAGCGCCGTACATGAAGACGACCACCCCCATGTTGTGGAAACTCCATTAGCTGCCAGTCTGCTTCTGAGCCAAATACAAAGTGGTGGTATAAAGCCCTAAATGGTTTGGGCCCAGACTATTTGACTAACCGCATCTCAATATATAAACTGGCCCAGGTACTGCAGTCTGCGGAGGAGGCCCTGCTCTCGGTCCATTGTCGTGATTGCCCCTTGCATCTGGAACTCCCTCTCTAAAGAAGTAAAAATGGCTCCTTCCCTTCTCTCCTTTAAAAAAACTGCTTAAAACATAGTTTTGTTCTTTAGCTTATGAAGAGGAAGCGGATTGGAATATTATGTTTTACAAACTTGTCTAGAACTCTCTGGAGAGTCAGAGAGACCCAAAGAGAGTAGTAGATGAGCCCAAAAATACTGTTCATATGTGTGGCTGAGAGTGTCACCTTCACTTTCTGATGGTCAATATATGTAAACTTGGTTTCCTTCACAAAATTATTAAAATCACTGTGCATAAAATTACTTCTAGGCTATGTGTATAAGGTATATATGAAACGTGAATGAAATTTGTGTTTGGATTTGGGTTCACCTCATGAGATGAACAAGATGTCTCATATACATATAAGAAAATAATAGGTATTAAAAAATCCATAAAACTCCAAAATCCAAAAAACTTCTGCTCTCATGCATTTCATAAGTGGGATACTCAACAGTGTTGTGGTTTTCTGCTTTGAGGATTGGCCTTTGGCTAGCCAAATTCAAATGTGCTGTGGTGTTCTCAAAAGGTAAAGAATAAAAGGAGAAAATTGTGAAGTTAAATTATTCCAGGAAATAATTTCCCATTTTAAAATAAGGTCTTAGAAAGCCTTTCCATGAGTCACATACCCAGCACACCATTTAGAGGAGAGGAACATGTACAGAGGATTTAGTCTTTCTGAATTCCAGGAAGTGTGTTGATATTTTTGGTATATAGAGCTTGGAGATTAATTCCATGCATATGCTGAAGCCAAAGGGAGTAATAGATGGGTCCATCTGTTTCATATGTGGTGATTTATAAGGTAATGGAGATGTGAATAAGTGTTTAATAATTGACAAGGATTAGCTTTGTTGTGGGCAGCTTTGCTAAAGTCTTTAAAGTAGTAGGGAGAGACAGAGAGAGTCCAATCTGAATCAGCCACAGGAATTTGTTTTTCCTTATAACAGTGGTTCTTTCTGTGACTTAAACATTTGTTTCTCTTGTTAAGAGTGTTTGGATGGAAGTGTTTCATTTGATTTAAAGTTATTTTAGTCTTTGTTCACCTGGCTGAATATAATTCCCAAGTGCCTAAATGTGCCTTTCTTATTTAGAAAGTTTCTCATTAACATAGTCATTGTTCTAGATAAGCAAAGACATTTCTCTTTTTAGTAGTCAAAGAGTAGGAAGTGTTCTGCCAATTCCCCTATGTTCTGCCCAACGCAAGCCAGTCCCCTGGGCTTTTCCTTTATGCCAGTCATGTAACCTACATTATAGTTTTAATGAGATGAAAATGAACAATGTTCTTCACTTGACTGCATCTGTTTAACTGGAAATACATAGAATCTAGAAGGCTCCATAATTCTTGATTACATCATAGCTGTCAGTTATGTGAAAACAGACAGATTGCTTTTTGATTACACACACACACACACACACACACACACACATACATACACACATACTACCTTGAGGACCTGGCACTGCCTGGGTTACTTGAGAAAGGCATTGGTTTTCTGTGCTCCAAGTTTGGTCTAAATCCAATGTTGGCTGGGTTCACTGGAGTATAGCTCCAGGGTCCATCCTCCTACAACCTGCTCCAAAATGTAGAATGGGTCATGGGGGCTCTGTGTACCAGGTTTGCTCTTGATCAGTCATTGGTATGGGTTGCAGTGATCTCAGGAAGTAAGTAATGCAAGTCCCATCATCCATGGTCTGTCTTCCTCCAAACTGCATCAGGATGTAGACTGGGTCATGGGGGCTCTGTGTCTCAAGTTTGGTCTTTATCGGTCATTGGATGAGGTTCGCAGTGTTCTCAGCAAGTGAATGAAAGTACTGCATGTTCCATCTTCTGTGGTTCATCCTCCCCCAAACCGCACCAGAATGTTGAGTGGGTCATGGGGGGTCTGTGTGCCAAGTTTGGTCCTGATCAGTCATTATTGGGGGCCCACAGTGGTCTGTGGGTGCTGAAGCATTTGAAAGTACTGCAAATCTCATCATTCATAGTCCATCCTCCTCCATACTCCACCAGGATGTAAAGTGGTTCATGAGGTTATGTGTGCCAAGTTTGGTCCAGGTCTGTCATTAGCCCCCAAGTAAAGCCAGACAATATAGTATTCCCAAAGGCTCGAGCATGTCATCACAAAGTTGTACTATAAGCTTTTGTGGACTTAAGTAAGAGAAGAGATTATTCAAATTTGCCATCCAAGATTTTGTAGATCTGCAAGTTCCATCGGTCCTACCTGCCATAGTCTATGGTGAGGAATGTTGAAATGTAGAACCCAACAACATCTGAAAGATCACACACTTTGTTCACTTTTATTATATGAAATGCTTTACACTTTATCTTCCCTAGAGGTGTAGGTAATTTAAGATTTGTGGTTGCAATGGTTCATTTGTGTCCTGCTCCATTCTTTGACACTCCCCCAGATAGTCTTTAGTGAGCAACATACAGCAACATACAGTGGAACCTCTATGTAAGAGTGTCCAAACTAAGAGCATTTTGAGTTAACAGCCATTGCTCAGCCTGGGTTTTGCTTTGACATAAGAGCAGTATTTTGAGTTCAGACCTAGCACCAGAGGGAGTGCTAGCATGAGAATACAGGGCTTTAGGGCTTCATGGGAGCAGCCACCATGCCTTGTGCTCTTGTCCACTTTAGGAGACTGCTGTCTGCTTTGCTTTTGTCTGCTTTGAGGAACTTGGGTTAGTTGATTTTGTGTGGTTTTTATTCCTGGTATGTTTGGCTTCATGAAGAGAGAGGGAGAGAGAAAACAAGGGAGGCTGGGATGAGGACAGTATGAATAAAATGATGCTTCTGCCTCTTTACTTTGTGGTTTGTGTTTTCTTTCCATAACTTTGTGCTTCTACTATTTTAAAGTTGATCTTTCTTTTTTATTGTTCCATGTGAATGTGTATTTATACATTATTTGTTATTTATAAAATACATTTTCTTACTTAAAAACACATAACAAAAAAGGCGTTCAGGAGGTCGGAATGGATTAATAATATTTCAATGGGAAAATTTGCTTTGAGATAAGAGACTTTTGAGTTAAGAGCTTGGTCACGGGATGAATTAAGCTCTTTAGTCAAGGCATCAAGGTACACTAAAGCTGGAGAATGGCCAGAGGTGTTTCTTAAATTGGCAGAAGTGAATCATCCCTGATTAAGAGGGCTTCTTTTGCTTTAGCCGAAAGACTCATTTGAGCATTTTTGTTCTATTCACTTATCTACAGGTTGAAATGGAGAGCTGGGGGCTGGGCCTATTATTCTGATGTGCCGGTGGAACCAGTGTCTGATTAGCCTCCAGAGTATCCTGAGGCTGCCATTCCCCAGTTGAGCTGGAAGATCCTTCTCAGAATCCCAAGTCTTGAGTTATAGGAATCAGAAACTTGACTGACTGATTAACTTTGGGGTGGTTCCTCCTCCACTCTCCTTTGGCCTAACTTTTTAGCACTTCCAAGCTATCTTCTACAGAGATATGACTCACTAGAAATAATAATAATCCTTGGTAAAGTAGAAGGCAGTTGACAAAGAGATAGCGCACATTACAGGTGGATAAACAAAGAAGCCTCAGTTCTTGAGTCTGGAAGACTTGAGTAGAGCTGTTGAAGATAAGGAGATTGGAGGTCATAACATTGGCAGAAATCAAAGTGGACTTGATAGCTGTCAACAACAAAGAAGAGACCATGGTTCAAAAGCCAATTCATATTACTGGCTGTCTTGGGCAAGTCACTGTTTCACAGACTGTTCTACTTGACAGGATCGATGAAAGAAAGATGGATTAAAAACCAACCCCCCCCCACTGTCTCAGGGCACATTGGCTATGAGGTGCAATTAATTAATTAATTAGTATCCTCATTTCCCCCCAACATCTTACCCATACAGGGCAGGAGAATCTAGGGACCTCATCCAATAATCGTGGGAAAATGGAGGGAACCATCTCACTCTGTTCCCTCCTGCTGAGTCCGTATTCTGGGATGGCCAGCCATCCCATGTCCTTTCTCTGTCAAAGTCCAACTTCCATGTCCCCCCCCTCCCCATTTTTCCCCATTTGGAGTCAGATAGCATTCGACTCCTCAAAACACATTCTGAGCTCGGTTTTGATTAACTGTGGAAATAGAGTCCTACGAAGTCCCACTGGAAGTGTCTTTAAATCATGTGATGGCCTCCATAGGACTTTGTTTTAAAGCACATGGAAACAAAGTCCAGAATCAGTGGGGTGAGGTCCCAGATAAGGTTTTCATCCTTTGAATCTGTATTTGCATGTTTCTGCTAAAACAGGCATATGCCTTATAGGTAACAAGCAGCTTAATGAGGCAACTTAAGGGTCAGCAGTGTTTATTTTGAGCTGCGCATTGAGAAGGTCAGAAAGGGACAGATTTTAGGCTTGTGGGATGAACTTAAACAAACAAACATTGAATCTCATGGTCGACCAGCTGGAACCAAGCATAGAGCAAATGAGCTCCATAAGCCACAGTACTAGGGTATACAAATCTACTTTTGAGTTATTTATTTATTTATCATAGTGAACCAAGGCTACAGTTGTGATGCATTAAAAACACAAAGTTTAAAATGTTGGCATTCTATTAAATGTTCTTTGACCAGTAGCTGGCCACTTGGAGTGCCCCTGGTGTTGCTTTATTTATTTATCATAGTGAACCAAGGCTACAGTTGTGATGCATTAAAAACACAAAGTTTAAAATGTTGGCATTCTATTAAATATTCTTTAAGCAGTAGCTGGCCACTTGGAGTGCCCCTGGTGTGATCCTCCATTGTGCATGTTGCAGAGCTCAGGTTGCATTGTAGTAGGTGGTCTGTGGGTTGCTCTTCTCCACACTCGTATTTTGTGGTCTCCACTTTTAGCCCCATTTCTTAAGGTTAGCCTTGCACCTCGTGGTATCAGAGTGCAGTCTGTTCAGTGCCTTCCAAGTTACCCAGTCTTCTGTGTGCCCAAGAGGGAGTCTCTCATTTGGTATCAGCCATGGGTTGAGGTTCCAAGTTTTAGCCATCCACTTTTGGACTCTTGCTTGCTGAGGTGTTCCTGCGAGTGTCTCTGAAGATCTTAGAAAACTATTCCTTGATTTAAGGCATTGGCATGCTGGCTGATATCCAAACAGGGGGTGGACTGGAGATGTCACTGTCTTGGTCCTTTCATGATTGGCTGCACTTCAGGTGGTGCAATACCAGCTAAACAGTGTAATTTCTCTAGTGGTGTAGGGTGCAGTCATCCTGTGATAAGAGCCACATCCACTGTTTTAGCTTGGTGAGATGTGTTTGACACTGGGCATGCATATTCAGCAGCAGAGTAGCAAAGAGCAAGGGCAGATGTCTTCACTGTATCTGGTTTTGATCCCCAGGTTGTGCCAGTCAGCTTTTTGTATGACATTATTTATATTGTCCACTTTTTGCTTGATATTCAAGCAGTGCTTCTTGTAGGTCAGAGCATGGTCCAGGGTAACTTCCAGGTATTTGGTGTGCTGCAGTACTCCAGTGGGATTCCTTCCCAGGTAATCCTCAGAGCTCAAGAGTTAGTATATGAGGTATTCTAACAGTGAAATTTACTGTTGCTGAATACCCAGAGTGTTCATTGTCTCTTTCAGGATCCATGAAGGTAATGAAATGTGAGGCCCCAGTCACACTACGGAATGATGGCACTTTGATATTGCCTTAACATCTTTAGCTTCATCCTACAGAATCCTGGGATATGTAATTTATTTATTTATTTATGTACTATATTTCTATACCACCCCTCTCAGCCCACAGGTGATTTTGTAATATCACAAAGTATTTCAAAGTATGTAAAGTCTCCTTGAATCACAAATTCTATATTTCATAGGATATAGCAATGGCAAATAACTATACAGCATGAAAGGAGGTGTGTGTGAGAAACTTGATGTGGAAAACTGGATTCACTACAGTATCCATCTATTCCTTCTTCTTCTTTTTCCTCATTCCTTTCATTGGGTTCACTGGGGCATGGATTAATGCCTATATCATCTCACCGTAATCCTTTAACCTTATCCCCAGTGATCCTAATGCAGCCAAACTCGGTTCCCTGACATTCAGCAGAAGTTGTTCACTGGATTACGGTTAAACTCCTGTTTTCAACTCTGTTTCAAGAACAAGTGAATCTTCTGTAGTCATAATCTAGGAAGATTGTACTCTTATGGCTGTAAGGTGAATAGGTTAATTAAACAGCATGGTGTATAAATTGAGAAATGATATTCTTATCTTCCATTTGTCACTTCTTTTTGTACAGACGCTAGTGGGGAGAAATGAGACAACAGATCAGGTTGAAATGATAGACCTAATTCCAAGATGACATGATTATGCTTAGGTTCAAAACCCGTTTCGGATGTAGGGAGCACTGGTGATTCAATTCTGAGATAATTTTCAAAATTTTCCGAAAAAGTCAGAATTTTCCGAATTTTCTAAATTGCTTCATTAATGGTGGGCGCGATTGCACAATACGCAAAAACCTGAAAACGGGACAGGCAAAACTTGGGGGATTCTTTTTCCCTCAGTTTTAGAACACTACTGACAAAACTTGCCACAGTGGTAGAAAATATTCTCCTCTATCAGTTTACTAACTTTCAATGTGTATAGAACAGGGGTGGGCAATTACCGGCCCTCCAGGTGTTTTGGACTTCAACTCCCAGAAATCCTAACAGCTGGTAAACTGGCTAGGATTTCTGGGAGTTAAAGTCCAAAACACCTGGAGGGCCGGTAATTGCCCACCCCTGGTATAGAAGATCCCTGGGGTTTTGACAATTTTAAAAGTAATTTCAGTAATTTAATAAGGAATATTACAAGAAGAAATGTGCTGTCTCCAAGATTCTCTTAGAAAATTTAAATCTATCTGTTTTGCATATTTATCTAGAGAGCACACCTTCCTGAATATGAGAAAATGGAATTTATCTCATAACATTAAATTAATTTATTACATTTGCTTGTTTCCAAGATAAGCGGAGGCCAGGCCACTGTTCAGCCCTGCACCATCCCAAGGAAATTATTAGCAGATTATAGGAAATTTCTTGTTCCCAAAAATACAACGGATAACCCTAAAGCGGAGAAAGTTGAATGGTGTGGTTCCCCAAGGAAATTATTAGATTAAGAGATGTCTAGTTTCCAAAAGTACGACTTGTAACCCCAAGGAGAGAAAAAGCCCTTAAAAGCTGTATTCCCTGCTTCAGGAAAGGAATTATTAGCAGCAAAGGGGATTTCTGGTTTTCCAAAGCACAGAAGTCAAACCACAAGAAAGGAAAATTGTATTCCCTGCTTCAGGAAGAGAATTATTAAACAGATTGTAGTTGATTTCTAGTTTCCAAAACTACAACGTGTAACCCAAAACAGACAAAGGGGTATTTTGTATGGTTCCCCAAGGAAATTATTTGTTCCCAACCCAGTCCTTCCCTTGCAAAGCGGTGGCATGGCAGCTTTTCCACCCAAGCAGCCTGCCCTAGTTCCTTTCCTTTTGTGTCCCTGGCTTGCAATGAGACCACGAGGCACACGTGGCCCTTTTTAAAGGGCAATGGCTGCTGTGACAAAACCTCTCCCCTCCCGACACGGATTCCCCTCATTGGCTGGAGGCAAGCATCCCAGCATGCAAGCAGCTGCTTGCCTCCAAAGGCTGATTCATTTCCAATTCACTTCCTGAATTGGAAAAAAAGATGGCAACAGTGGCATTGAAAGGGCAAGAATACTTCTGGGTTCCCAAATCACTTCGACATCACCTCATAAAGGAATTTGACCCAATTTAATCCGAATCATGAAGCTTCCGACTGGACCTAACCACGCCTAGTATGCTTTAGTACAGCACTGAACTACATTCTCCCATGTTTCCTCCTGTATTTGTATCATAAGAGAATGGGCTACAGTTCTCTAGCAGAGAAGCCCCACTTCCTCCCGAAACTCGAAATCCCAGAATACACAGGACAAAGAAATGTCAGTTGAGTACAGTATAAGTGTATAGGGCTTCTAAACTCTGTTGCTTGACCATATGTAGGACAAAACCAGAAGGGTGGAATGGGAGGAGGTATGAGAGCACATGTAAACTCTTCTCTCAGTGTTCCTAATTATGCAGAAGTAAGTTAAGAATTGGTGTGAATTATTGAAAAAGGCTGTTTTGCAACAATGTTCAGTTTGGTTGAACATTGTTGCAAAGCCATTGTGATCAGGAATCCAAATTTATCAATTTTCTTTATCATGCAAAAAAAGTCTAACTAACTTGTGAATGCTCAGGAACACTGGGGTTAGGTTTATGACCCAACCACATTGCCATCTTCATATCATTTTTTTACTCTATGTTTTCAATAAATGCCTGAATATAGAGCTCCATCAGCACTAACATCACACTTAGATAGGTTCAGAGAGAAGGCAAAGGCTTACTCAAAGGCCTTTGAAGTGGATTATACATATAATTTATACATTTATACATAAGGAGCCCGCAGTGGCGCAGTGGGTTAAAGCGCTGAGTTGCTGAACTTGCCGACCAAAAGGTTGCAAGTTTGAATCCAGGGAACGGCGTGAGCTCCCGCTGTTAGCCCCAGCTTCTGCCAACCTAGCAGTTTGAAAACATGCAAATGTGAGTAGATCAATAGGTACTGCTCCGGTGGGAAGATAACAGCACTCCATGAAGTTATGCTGGCCATATGACCTTGGGGGTGTTTATGGACCATGCTGGCTCTTCGGCTTAGAAATGGAGATGAACACCAACCCCAGAGTCAGACACAACTGGACTTAATGTTAGGGAAAATACTTTACCTTTACCTTATACATATAATGTGTTGCTGAGGGTAATATAAAGGTCAGGACTTACTGCTCTTGGACCAACCAGGAGTAAAGCCCTGTTATACAAACGGTGGTGAAACTAATTATATTTTCCAGAAGGTTCTGTTTGCATAGTGATGAGTAGGAGGTTGAAAGGTGTTATGTGTTATTCTTGCTCATTTTGTAATTGGTGTGATCTTACTGTTATGCCATGCAATGGGAAAATATAATCTATTATTTTAAATTTGTTCCATATACCATCCAGAAAACTTGGACATTGGTTGTACTGTAGAGGCCACAACTCCCAAATACAGGCAGAGTATATAAAAACAAGCCAAATAGTCCACAATTATGTCAAACACACAAAGGAATACGCAAGCGGGAAATGTAAATGTTCATTTTAGGGTCAAGTGCCAATTACCAGTAATATGCAAGATGCAAGGTTGAGCCCACAATTACAAAGCCAATGTCTGAGAGTAGTCCAGGTTTCAAGAGGTCCAGGGTCTTGGTTCAAGCACTGACATTGCAGCCAGCAATCCGGTAACAAACTCGTCTCTTAAATCCTACTTGCACACGTGTTACCTGTTGCTGGCTGTCTTCTCCAGTCCTTTTTACACTGCCATATAATCCAGTTCAAAGCAGATAATGTGGATTCTATACAGTTGTGTTGAAGGGACCTGAGGGCCCTTCCACACAGCCATATAACCCAAAATATCAAGGCAGAAAATCTCAAAATATCTGCTTTGAACTGGGCTGTGTCCACACTGCCATATATTCCACTTCAAAGCAGAAAATGTGGGATTTTATTGAGCTGTGGAAGGGGCCTGTGTGAGTTGTTTAATTGCTATCTCAAGTTCTACTGCTGAGCCTTCTATCAACAGTCAATTATCCAAGCTCTCCATGACAAGTATAAAATACAATCAGGAAATAAATATATGTCAACCAGTGCATGTGTTACAATTGGTCCCAAGTAACAATTCTAGGTGCAAAACTACCTTGCACTTCAGACTTTCCAAAATCTATATGAATGCACTCTTCAATCTTCTACTTTTAGGAGAAATTCGAGTCTGAACTTAGGTTCATTATACTAAATTTGCTAAATTCTGTGCTTTCTATTACTTTTTTTACTGTGTACTGTTGTCAGATGGTAGAGGTCATTAGGAAATGCAGAGCTATAAACAAATCAGCAGTTTTTGTCATTATGGCCTACCCGCTATCTCCCAGCTAGCAACTCACTTCATTCTAATTTCTTATTGCATGTCTTTCCCTAATGTAATTTCTTTATTTGCATCTTTAATGTTTATAGAAGTTTTATGCAGACCTCACTGTGTCCAGAGATGGCTCTCCCATTAGCTATTGCGAGCCAAGTGCCTCAGGAAGCTGATGCTTAGAAGTTGGTATCCTTTGAGTTGTTCCTCTTGATGAAAGGGGCTGTACAGCTAGTACTGGGCCTGTTAAACTGATCATCTGCGTTAGGTATGATGGAAACATACCCTATATACTCAAGTGTAGACATTTTAATCAAAAATCAACTCCAGAAACCTGGGTCAGTGTGAGTTCTGTACCTTCACTCTTATCGAGAAAAGGAATTATCCCCTTTTCTGAGTAGCCGCAGAAGGTAAAATCTTAGTTCATCTCAGGATAATGTAAAAGTAACATGGAGTCTCACAACTCTCTATGGTGTTGCTTCTAGCCTTTTTGGATGCCTGGTGGGAAAATAGTGACAGCTTAGGGCAGCTAGCCCCTGAGGTTGTATTGGTTTCCCCCCTCTCCATGAAATGACCTTATCCATGGGTCATGGCACAATCTATAATTCTGATCCACAGAGTCATGTACAGCATTCCTTATTCCCTGTTAGATAGCAACTATTGGAGTTCATGTTTTTTAAAAAGTACATTTAATCTGCAATGAAGTCTTCATATTGCAAGCAAAACAACAAAAGTTTCTTGTGGCAGCATTAAGGTATTTATTGTAGCTTGAGCTTTTGTGAATTAAGTGTAGGTTGAGCATTTCTTAGCTTGAATTCTGAAATCTAAA
This sequence comes from Anolis apletophallus, assembly GCA_030556195.1. NCBI lineage: Eukaryota > Metazoa > Chordata > Lepidosauria > Squamata > Anolidae > Anolis > Anolis apletophallus. Next base: position 35,246,747 of record JARBWK010000010.1, read on the forward strand.
TATCCCAAAATCTAAAATTGTCCACATGGGTAGCTGAGATGGTATCCCTTTGTTTTCTGATGGTTCACAAACTTCATTCATGAAGAGCTCAGCTGAAGTCTCCCTCTGTGTATATGTATAAAGCTTGTTAATTACTTCATTTTGAAAAGCTGAAACAGCATAAATTAAAACTAAACTGAAGTGACTTATCTGTCAATAAAAGATCATCAGTCTCAATTCAGTGAAGCAGCTTTGGGACTGGTATATGAGAAGTAAGAACTGCTTCTCAGCATATACATTCTGTATTTTGGTTATTGGACTATGACTGTAGAGACCATAGTTTATGACTTTGCTCCTCTGTGGGTGACTTTAGACAAGTCATACACTTTTGGTCTCAGAAAACCCTTAATTGGGTTATTCATGGTCAACATGATTGGAAAGGGCTTGACGGCACACAACAATGACATGGTAGAGTAATAAAAACTGGCTTAGATGCATATAGGATGAAGGAAGAAGACCTCAAGAAGCTCAGGTGCAATTTCTAACCAGGTTTGAACCAGCTTTTCTGAGTTTCAGTATTAAATTACTAAAATGTGTTGTTCTCTTTGTAAGTACTAGGGAGAGGTGCCCATTTTGGAACGGCATCATTCCGAATCCCCACAGACATCATGGGTATTGGAAGTTGCATTTTGAAAAGTAACTTAGTTGATGTTTTACTTCTTCAATTCTGGAACATTTAGCTTCCTTTGATTATTCCTTTCCTTGTAGATAGAAATGTAGTAGATAGGCTTCTTGAAAGCTGTTATTGGAACTGTTATGTGACTTGGTAACTTTAAATCTCTCTCTCTCTCTCTCTCTCTCTCTCTCTCTCTCTCTGCTTCAGGTAGAACTGCTTTCAAATGCATCTTTGTAAAAGCAGACATTCCCCTTCTTTTTACTGGCTTTAATAAATTCTGTGAGGCTTTCAGTGCGGTCACTCTATTCCCAGTACTTTGCTGCAGCTAAGCTTCTGCATAGGTTACTGCATTGCATTAAATTGAATTGTTTCCAGTGTTTCTTAAACTGCTCCTCCAGGTGTTTTGGACTTCAGCTCCCACAATTCCTAACAGCTGGTAAGATAGCTGGGATTTCTGGGAGCTGGAGTCCAAAACACCTGGAGGAGCACAGTTTGAGAAGTACTGGTTTGTATGAAGAGTTTGTGCCCCCTCTTGCCATTCCTTCTGCTTTCCTCTTGCAGCGATTGGTAGCAGAGCCCTTCCTTAGCATTCTTTGAAAAATAGAGCCTTTGGGTATTTTTTCACACACGAGGAGAGATATTTGGAATGCTCCATGGACTGTTTTCACCCATCACACCTGGTATGATGAAAGTAGACCAATTCCAGTTGTGTGTGTGTGTGTGTATAGAGAAGATGGGCGAAACAAAATATTGCAAAGCTTTTAGAAGACAATTGTTCACATGGTTCAAGGGCTTATTTGAGCTACACCTCATGCTCCATTGTGGGAGATCATATAGCAGATGGAAGAAGAGTAAATTTTCTACCAGATGGTTTGTAAGCTTTCTTTCTAAAGGGTTTCCCTTGACATTAAGTCTAGTCCGGTCTGACTCATCTCCATTTTAAAGCTGAAGAGCCAGCATTGTCTATAGACACTTGGTCATGTGGCTGGCATGACTGCACGGAGCAACATTACCTTCCCACCAGAGTGGTCCCTATTGATCTACTCACACTTTCATTTTTTGAACTGCTAGGTTGGCAGAAGCTGGGGCTAACAGTGGGAGCTCACCCTGCTCTCTGGATTCAAACCGCTGACCTTTTGGTCAGCAAGTTATGCAGCTCAACCGTTTTAACTGTAATTACATTTGCAAATTAAAAGTTGTTTGCAGCTCTTATAACTGTAATGGCAACTATTAACTTTGTAGGATGACTTGGAAGTGGAATGTAGAAAAAATATTCTTTTGGACTACAGCTCTCAGAAGCTCCTAACCAGCATAAGCAAGATAGCTGGAAAAGTAACTTGTAAAACTCTCTTAACTGTTGTCTTCCTTCAAGTCATTTCCATCCTATGATGACCATAAGGTGAGCCTCTAATGGGGTTTTCTTGACAAGCTTTGCCTTTTGCCTTTTTCTGAGACTAAGAGAGTACAATGTGCCCATGGTCACCCAGTGAGCATCCATTATTGAATGGGGATTTGAATCCTGGTCTCCAGAATCACAGTCAAATGTTTAGACTACTACATCAGACTGACTCTCTCTTTCACCTATAAGTGGAATTAATTATTTTAAAAGCAACTTCCAAAAAATACTACTTGGAATTATAACTTCATCCATAAACTGCTTTGATTTTTTAAAACAACCATATTGCATGAGTCATGAATTTTGCTTACATAAGTGGATAAACAATATATTAAGAAGCAACCGTGAATCTGAGCACACAATGTTTCCATCAATAGAAGTTGTTGTAATATATTCCCATCTTTGGAAGAATTGAGCATAATGTATGCAAAAGTCTGCAGTTCTCCCCAATAACTTGCATCATTCTGGCAGGATTTCCTGCTTACACAGTGGCTCTCTCAGAGCCTGCATAAGCTGGAAGTAGAACAGATCCTGTGTGAACTGAGAGGGTCCAGAAAGACCTTTGATCCCTCGTTTAGTTTCCTGCAGTGAGCCTTTTAAATAGGCAAGTAGATGTATTTCTGCTTTTTATATTTCTCCTTTAGGGTTCATGCATGGGGATTCTTTGCCTCAGGGCAAATTGCTGAAAGGAGGGTGGGGGTGGGAATGCATGATGAAAAATATTATTTGTGCTAAAGAGCTGGATATTTTCATTGCATGCAGTAGGCACAAAAATTGAGACCAGAAGAGCTTTTTAGATGTTGTAAAGGCATAGATAAAGTTATGTTATACTTTATCAGAGACCACAAGCTCTTTGGCTATATAACAGCACTTGTTCTGAAGCAGTGCAGAGCAATTAATTTTTTAAAAAAATTAGCAATGGCCATGAGAGAATCTTTGGACTTCCAATATTGATTGCTTAATAATATGATACTCTACCTGGCTTGGTTCCTGCAGAATATATCTCATGCTGGAAGGAGGATGCTGACAATTATTTTTTCCAGATATTTTCAGTTTGACAGCAATTGGATGGACTGACCTCTTTGCCTTGAGGGTGTAAGAGATTAATTCCTATGATTCGATCTAGCATACCTTTGAATGCTGGAGGTCCATGAATAGTGATGTAATATTCTGACTCCAGAAATGCAGTTTTAATCTCTGCCAAGAGTGGGTCTTTTTGTAAAGCAGATAGGCATGAGTTATCTATTCATGGTGAGGGTAGCCCTAAAATTTTTGCATTGCAACATAAGTAGCTCATAGAAATACAGAGTTGTTGATGAACTTGCTGATATGAAGATTAGAGCTAAGCTTAGAGGCAACAGAGAAAGCTGAGTAGCAGATGACACCATTATGTTAGCTACAAAGAAAGTATTGACCGTATATCTGTATGAGACAGGAATGCACGTAGGGCAGTGGTTCTCAACCTGTGAGTCCCTAGGTGTTTTGGACTACAACTCCTATAAATCCCAGCCAGTTTACCAGCTGTTAGGATTTCTGAGAGTTGAAGGCCAAAAGCATCTGGGGACCCACAGGTTGAGAACCACTGATCTAGATGCTTCAGAAAAACAATTCCAAAATAGCTACTTTCATCTTCCACTAGGATTACAAATGGTTTTCCATATGCAAACTGGGCAGCTTCAGATGTTATGAGGAACACCAGAATGCTGTACAATACAACCCTTGAATCTGCAAGAAATGCTGTTTTACTCATCCAAGGTTTCAATTATTCAGTTATTTGTTTATAAGCTGTATCCACTTCACTATAACTCCATTGTTTGCCCCACACTGAAAATAATTGCTATTATCCATGGTTTCACTTATCTACACATCTGGAAAGTTATCTTTTGTGGATATAGGAATCATAACGTATATGCATTGTCAAAAAAGAAGAAAGCATTACCAAAAGAGAGGCCAAAAAGACACAGACTGGTATCAAGTGTGCATATGCTATTATAGACAGATAAATAGATAATACAAACTTTGAAAGGATGATTATGACCCTATGGAAGAGAGAACTCCATGAACTCTAGGTCCCTTTCATACTACATATTTATTGCATTACAATTCCATACTTATTGCCATAGGTACATACTGTGAAATTCTAGGATTTGCAGTTTAGAGAGGAAGAATATAATCATTTCCTGTTACTTGCTCTACATTGGAGACTGGGAGCTCCTACCTGCAGAGCTGTTATGCCTCTCAAAAATCTCCTGTATGTAGCCAGCTAGTAAATCTGTCTATATGGCTCTTTTCCTATGCACTTGAATAGGAGCTGCTTCTTTGTGATCCCATCAAATGAACATAGTGAAGAAGAAAAAGTCTGGGGAAAATTGCATGGACTCAAAAAGGAGAGAGAAGCAAAAAGTGTATCCAGTGATATTCATAAAATTCATCTGAAGATTCTCAAATAACAGTCTGTTTTTTAGTTGAAAATCCTAGCAGATTTCAGTCTCAGTAAAGATCTTCTTTGGGGGCTACTTAGAATCAAATACCACATTACAGATGGACTGATTCTTAAAGAAAGCCACAGTCCTGTGTTTACATGCCCTGAGCAAGGCTGTTGATGACAAGGTGCTCTTTCACAGTTCATAATTGTACTCCTATGATTTCAATGCACAGTAATTCTCATTGTTACATCCCATAGAATCTTGGGTTTTGTAGTTTGGTGAGGCACTAGAAAAGTTCTCTAGCTGGGATTTCTAATTCCCCAAACTATGGAGAAGCTATTGTTGTTCAAGGATATATTACTACACTATATTGACCAATAGCTGTAGTCCCTATAAACCGATACTGTATATTCTGACCTCATTAAGTTAGAATTTGGTAAGCGGTCTGCTCTTGGCTTGAGACAAAACTGCATTGCCTTCAAGGATATGGTGTGTAAAACCCAGCAATTCAGTTCCAGTGTATTGATGTCATATAATATTTCATTCTTTTTAATGGAGTGAAATATTTTCTTGTTCTGGATACTGCATGGGGTTTCATACTACTTGATTAGATTCCACACATGACACAGTATGTTTTAGACCATATGCTTGTATACATTCTTAGCTGTTTAATAATTTAGGTGCAGCTACACTATGCAGTTAATGCAGTTTAACACCACTAACTACCATGGCTCAATGCTATGGAATCCTGGGATTAGTAGTTTGATGACGCACTAGCAGAGAAAGCTAAAGATCCTTTAAAACAGTGGTTCTCAACCTGTGGGTCCCCAAGTGTTTTGGCCTACAACTTCTAGAAATCTCAGCCAGTTTACCATCTGTCAGGATTTCTGGGTGTTGAAGGCCAAAACATCTGGGGACCTTCAGGTTGAGAACCACTGCTTTAAAACTTCAGTTCACATGATTCTGTGCCATTGAATTATGGGAATTAGTGGTGTCAAATTGCATTAATTCTAGTGTACATGTACCCAACATGTCTAGTTCTTGTTTTAGAAATATTGTGAACATTGCGCTGCAGTGTTCTACCCAATAGTTCAGTAAGAAGCAAGTCTGTTCCTACATTTCAGCATTCTAGCCAAAGCAGGAAAACTACTGTTATGATTGATCTGTAACTGACTAATGAAGAAAGAAAGATACTGCTTGTTTTTAACTGACCATAATCGCGGAGGGAAAGTATGTGGTGTGGGATAACTGCTTTCCAAATTAAGATCTACTCATGATTAAAGGTAAGCCTTTTTAGAGGTACTACTTAATAGCCATTTGAAACCACTTTATATGCAATTGTGTTTTTGTGAATTTAATATATCCGTTTGTTGAATTTATTGAGGCAGAACTGCATTTTTCCCTGAGATGTAGCCTGAAATAATATTGGTAGCAGATACTTGACTGAGGTGGAGATGCTTACATGCTAGCCAGAGAACTGTCCATGGTTCTAGTTTAGGCAGCCAGCTCAACTTCAGAACAGTTAAAGAGACCTACACATCTGTTTAGTTTTCTTAGTTAGGGTTGTGCCTCGAATAACAGCTTGATCTGCATTCATGCTCTGAATCGTTTTACATGCTTATATCTGATGATCACTTTCACTCTTCTGTTTTGAAGCACAGAAAAAGGCCAACTTGGAAAGTTGCCTTAATCTATGTCAAACCATTTATTTGTAGGGTTGTTTTGGTTTTTCGGGCTGTATGGCCATCCTTCTAGAACATTGCCATACAGCCCAAAAAACCTACAACAACTCAGTGATTCCATCCATGAAAGCATTCGACAATGCATTTATTTGTATATCTTGTCCACTTTGACTGGCAGTGGAGTCTCAAGAAATCTTTCTCGTTGGCTGTTACCTGATTCTTTTACAGTAGTTGGGAATGGCAGAGATTGAACCCATGACTTTCTGAATGCACAGCATCTATTTAGCAATGGTAGAAGTGAGAGAACTTCCTTTTTTATGATTCAATTCCCAGAATCTGTCTGCATGCTTCCAGGAGGTGTACTGAAAAAGAGAAAGTTTTCTAGGCTATGAATTATTTTTTCTTTCCCAAAAAGGCTATTTGTTTTATAAGTGTGACTCCCCCACTATGTTAATGACACCCTCCAGTCTTCATGAGGTGAATTTGCTTGCAATTTCTAATTTGGGACTGGTGAGATGGGTGGGCCAGAGATTACATAGGACATATGAGAAACTTCTATCTAGTATTCAGTGGAAAACAGAAGAGGACCCCGGGACACAAATAAGACCACCCCTATTTTTAACTTGCCAATTTTACTTGGTAGAGACACCTTGGAATTACTTAAATTATCATACTCTAATAAAAATCCCACTTGGAAATGTGAATTGTGTCAATTTTAACAAAGTCTACTATTTAACTAAATTAACAACTCAATTCTGAAATTAAGTTAATATTTTAGTCAATTAATTTTAATAAATTTAATTAAGCTGCTCATAAAATGACTCAAATATTGTAACAAGTTATCGCTTCTTACTGAGAAGAGCATGCATTTATTTGTATGTGCAAGTTGATGTTTCTTATGGCAACTTTATAATTTTCTTGACACAATTTATTCATTTGCAATTGCCTTGCTTTAAGGATGAGGAAGTGGGACTTGCCCAAGCTACTTTCCCTGGCTGAGCAAGGATATTGATATTTTTGCTACTGTAATAATAATTGTTATTACTATCCCTCCTTTCTCCCAAAATTGAATTTCAATATAGATTTGAACTCTGGAGTCCTGGAGACTTAGTCTACTATTCAAACTGGCAGTCTAGTCAAAGTGGTAGTCCATGGTCCAGTGTCAGCCTGTGAGCAATTGGCTGTCAATCCTCAGAAAGCTAACAGGAAAACAGGAAAAGGAGCAGAAATATGGTGCTGGTCCATAGCACATTGTGGGGTAAAAAACTTGCCAGTCCACCATGTCAGATGATGTGGATGCATATTTTCTTTCAAACCTTGAAAAGCTGTATCATCTTTGCATGAAGTCTTTTGCTTGAACATTCTTCTACTGTGTTCACATGATCATGATGTCTTGCGTGGACATTTAAAGAAATGGTGTTGACTAGAGAAACAGGTATGAAGAGTCATGTGATTCTCCCAGAAGCTGGGATGAGGAATACTTTAAAATTAAAAAGAGGAAGCAGCTTCCTGTTAATGTAATCATATCTCTCTCAATTTGTTATTTTCAACCTTTTCACCAATGAGTTCAGGGTGGCACAGGTAAGTCTCCTCCCTGCTTTATCCTTGTAATACCTCCTAATACCCCTGTGAAGTAGGTCAAGCTTAGAAAGAGAAAGAAAGAGAGGGAGAGGGAGGGAGAGGGAGAGATATGCTGGCCCAAGGCCATTCATTATGTTTCATGACTGAGTAGAGATAGAGTCTTGCATCTCCCAATACCCAGTCAAACATTAACCATCATATCTCTCCCCAATATCCACCATCATATTTCTCTCCTGCATCTTTCTTCCCCAGCCTTGTGTACATTCTTTTGTTGTCTCACTTGTTACTCCCATTGCCAAAGCAAGAACAGTACTTTTGGCAAAGAACTTAAAAAATATTTGAACTATCTTTTTGTCAACTCTCCATGTATGCCTTATACCAAATACGTCCCCATCATGGTGATTAAGTTGTGTAAACTAATTTGCTGTGTTTGTCTTTAATAAAGCTACTGTTCTAAGTACCATAATTGGAGTATTTTTAACAGTTTTTGGCTGTAAGCCACATTCAGAATGAAGCACTTGTGGTTTGTTGTTCTACACTGTTTAAAAGGGCTTACTGATTCAGCTTTGAATAAAAGTTGTAAGTGTCGCATGTGATGTCTCTTAAAATATATATTCCAAAAGACAAATTACATCCCAAGTTAAAATCATAGTTGGAACATTTGGCAATGTAATAGAAGGTGAATCTCCAATCTGTGTCCTTATTTATTTATTTACAGTATTTATATTCTGCCCTTCTCACCTTGAAGGAGTTTCAGTGTGGATCACAGTGCACACACACGGCAAACATTCAATGCTGTTTTTAGACCTACAAGACAGACAGACAGATAGAGGTATTATGACATTTCCAACTTTGGCACTTGAGGGTTATGCTCTATTTTGGCCACAGGAGGCTGCTGTCGCTTCATCCACTATGACACCGAAACATTTTGATTGTATTTCCTCCATGTTCTTTGATTGCTGGCATTTTTATGGTGACATAAAATACCTTCCCGCTTTAAGTGGTACCTAATATTTCTACTCACAGCTCAAATGTTTTCAAACTGCTTAGGTGGCCAGTAAGCAAGGCTTAACAGTTGGATGCTCAATTCAACTCGGGCATCGAACTTGCCACCTTCCGTGTGCAGTGATCTATTGCTGCTTGTGATTAAGCTAGCTGTGTTACAGCCCAGCTCTAGGAGGCCAATATTTGGTTGGTTTGTATCAGAATTTACAAAAGATTTCTCAGCATCCTTATTGTCCTAACCGATATAGATTGACTCTTGTTATCAGCTGCTCAATGTGCATTTGATACAACAACCTACATGGCACTCTGGAAACTAAAAGTTTGGTCTGTCAGGCTTTTACTGGGAGTAGTGGAAGAAACAAAAGCATTCACACTGATAGCTAGGAAAAAAATCTTTTTTCCCCAACATTGCAAATCCCTATTGCAAGCATGACAGCACTTTGGATATTTAAATCTGACTGGAATTTTCCTATTTGGTTTGATGACAATGTTTTAAACATTTTAAACTTACTGTTTTACTGTTTTAGACTGTTGTTATATTTGTTTATGTTTGTACTATATTGCGGCATCGAATTTGTTGTGAATGAGCCTCTAATTGCTACAGGTAGTAACATGGAGGGAGGTGTAAAGACAGTAACATCAAGCAATAGCTCAGTTTGGGGCGCGGCTCTGAATGACCAGGCTCCTACAGCTGGAGTAAAGAGGGTGGCTAGTGACTCAAGCATTAATGAAGACAATGAACAAAGGAGGAAAATCCAGCATTTACTTAGGGAGCCTTCTGAGTCTGGCTCTTTTGAGGGTTTCACAGGGAATGCAGAATTGCAGTCAGAGGAAAGTGATACCGATCTGGATTCGGCCTTGGTGCAGGAGGTGAGGGATGTATGTAATGCAGACTCGGGGACCAGCATGTTTCTGGGGTTCCAGACGGACCGGGACTGGCCGTCTTCGCATTCTGAGGCTGAGGGGGTCCCTTTAAGCCAAGAAGAGCTTTGGCTGGCTTGGAGATCTGGGCCTGATGCTACAGCTGCAGGGAATAGGAATGCTGAGGCTTTGGAGCTGGGTGGGGTCTCCGAGGACTCTGATTGAAAGTCCTATAAGAATTATGAGTATTTGGCTTGATCCCTGCGGTGGTCAAGGAGTTATTATTGTTCTAGCTCCAGCATCCTGGTTCCTGGTATTCTTGTTCCTGATTTCCAAGACTACTCGTGAGTTATTGGGTTCTTTATTCATTTTGTGTTCTTGGGAGAGCTGCTATGGCAGCTCTAGCTGATTTGGGGAAAAGGTGGGGTTTTTTTGGATTTATGTCTACTCTTTTGTTTAGCTACTGCCGTGTGCCTCTTGATCCTCATGTGAATACTTTGAGTGGCTGCTACTGAACTGGGTATAGTATTACTTGGAGGGAGACAGATGCTGGGTGGTATGGGGGGCTGCAAGTTATGTGTTTGTTAATATACTTATCTCCTGTTCGACCGGGTGACGTCTCCTCCTTATCCTGATTGATTTTCTCCTACCTGACGGCCTCGGACCGGTGACTGACTTTGCTTCTTGAACATTCCTCTACTGGAGACGACAGACGGACGTCTGCTATTTGCTTTGAAGTTCTTTTATCTCCAGCATTTTTTTGGTTTGGGGGTCCTGGGTTTAGTGTGGGTTTTTCTCCAGCCGACGAAAGGCTATTTTTTGTTAGCCCAACTCCCATGTCTTGTTAAATAAACATTTGTTATCCTTTTCTACTCCCGGACTTTATTGCTGCCATAGCTGGGTCACAACAGAATTGCTGCCAATTTGTAAGCCGCCATAAGTCCCCCCTCAGGAGTAGAGAAGGGTGGGATAGAAATATGGGAAATAAATAAGTAAATAAATCCTATCACTTCCCATGATGTCTGGGGAATTCAGAACTGTCATCCAAACAATTCTTCCAGCCTCTGCTCAGTCTTGACTGCTGTATACCTTAGTTCAACACACACACCCACCCCATCACAGACTGCTTTATTGGTAAATGTTTTTATGAGTGTGCAGAAAGAATACATGAACATCAAAATAAAAGATCATCTGTCTTGCTTTCAGAGTCCCATGAACACAGTTGATTAAACGTGCTATAAGAAGCTTAGCAAAATCTTATATCCTGTGCTAGGAAAACACAGCGAAAATGCATAAATGATAGGAGAAATGGAGACTCGGTGTCTTTAATATAGGGACAAAACGGCTGTTCAGAAGTATGCTTCTTTCTAAAAACATTTAGATGGTCTTGGCTATTTCCTTATGTAATAGGCCCAGAAGCTAGAGGAACATATAGTAATTTCATGCTGCTAGTAGTAAGCTGAATTACAGTCGAGATCTTAGTGCTGTACATTTGGATTTAGATAAAACTGCACTTAGAAGGAAAAGAAGCAAATAATGTTTACTGTGGATGCTGCAAACAAGCTGAATTTACATTGCTGGAGAGAAAACAGCTTACAAGTAATTTAGGTGGAAGTATCCATAAATGGCAGCCTGCCAGCTCTGTGTTTGAAGACTTTTTATGTTTGAAAGACTTCTACACATTTTTCATCTAGCTCTGGTGGTTGTTGTGTGTTTCAGGTCATTTGAAACTTATGGCAACTGTAAGATCATGGTTCATGTTTTTGGCACAATTTGTTCACACCCTTCCTTTGGCGTTGAGAGTGTATGACTTACCCAAGGTCATCCAAAGGGTTTCCATGGTTTCCCAGTGTCTGTATCCAACACACAAGCCACTGCACCATGATAGATCTGGCATCTTTGTCCCCTTTCCTAACTTTCAGTATCCTCCTTTTTTTTTCACTACCTAGATTGCCAAATCGATTTTGAAGTGATTTTGACTTCATTCAGACTGATTCAATATAACATAGATCATATCTGGCTTGTTCTGAGGTTATTCAATTTGACCTGGAATTTAGTTGAATTGGTTGTACAGCCCTTAAATGGTCTGGCATATATTCTCACTATGTGTTTTTAGAAGTTGTAATAGCATCCCTTTGGGGTTTTTAAAAAGCTATTGTTGATTTTGTCATCACTGTTAGCCAATTTAAGTGCTCCACTGAGTATCTGAAATTTAGGATATAGATATTGTAGTAAATATTTTTCCGCAATCTGTGTTGCTGGTAATGGTTTTTAAAAATATGTTCTGATTATATTGCATCTTGTTATGGCATGTTGTGTTTTTGTGTACCCAGCCTCCATGCTCGTTGTGGCTCATACCAGTTTAGTTATTTAATTTAAAAAGTAGAAGTTATCATGCCTTTTTAATAATTAAGCTCCCATTGTTGGGAAATCCTTTTTATGATTCATCTAATCTTTTCCTCAATCAGATGATTGTAATATTAATAATTCCATAAAAGCTAGTAATTGTAGACCTCTTTTCCCCTCTTGAATTGCAATTTTTAATGTTTATCATTATGATTACTTTTAAAAAAAGGAAATGCATTAGGCTTCTAATGGAAGATCCTTTTATCAGCTTGTAAAATCAAATTACATTTCTACTAATAACTGTAGAGTTTGTTTTGCTTTCTTGAACGTAGTTATGCAACTGAGACGTGCAAAGCTACGAGGGATATGCTCATTTTGTTTGCTTTTATTGAAAGAGCATGTTACGTATACTTCAGTCCCTGAAGAATAAATGCTTCTTGCAAACAGAGTTACGCCTTTCTGTATCACAAGACTGGTTGTATTCTGGCAGAATGTTCCCTTGAGCCATTATGGTTGGTGTTGATTTCAATGTGCTTTGGCTATTTTGTATGTTACATTAGGCTAGGTGACGTATCTTGGTTTGATCCATCTAGCAGCATTGATCTGATGATAACTTTTCATAGACCAGAGTTTTCATCAGCAACATGGGAGAGCCTAAAGAATGCAACACGTGTGTCATTTGGGACACTTGAGGTGGAACAGAACAGCAACAGCCATTTTTAATAAGGGCTTCATGCATAAGCGGCTCTGCAGAGAGATGGTGGTAGCCATTTTTAATGGGGTATTAATATAGCCAAAATGTCTCAGGTGTGTTGATGCTGAACTCCTCTGAGACTAAAAGATAATGAGAAGATGGAGGAAATAGGGAGGGTTGCCTTTCCTTCTCTGGTTTGCATAAGGGACGTATAACTGGGTGGGTGTGTTACTTATTTTATTTATTTATTTATTTCATCCTTCTCACCCTCGGAGCGGGACTCAGGGTGTCTTACAAGCAGCAACCATTAGATGCCAACAACAACAACAAAACATAGTTAAACATTAAATAAAACATCGTAATTTTAAAAGGCAATTTTAAAAGCTTGGTCCAGCCATGATTTCAATTTCTTCCTGAAGGATAGGAGAGGGGGGGCTGACCTGATTTCATTAGGGAGTGTGTTCCACAGACAGAGTGCCACCACCAAGAAGGTCCTGTCCCTCATCCCCACCAGGCGTACCTGCAAAGGTGGTGGGATCGATTGCAGAGCCTCCCTCCGACAATCTTAACCCCAAGGTGGATCATAGAGGGAGTTATGTTTGGACAAGTAAGCTGGGCTGGAACCATTTAGGGCTTTATAGGCAAAAGCCAGCACTTTGAATTGTGCTCTGCAGCAGGCCGGCAGCCAGTGGAGCTGATGTATTGGGGGTGGTATGCTCCTTGTACCGCGCTCCAATGAGCAATCTGACTGCTGCCTGTTGAACTAGATTCAGCTTCTGAACAGTCTTGAAAGGCAATCCCACATAGAGCGCATTGCAGTAATCTATCTGGGATGCAACAAGAGCGTGGATCACCATGGTCAAATCAGACTTCCCAAGGTATGGGCGCAGCTGGTGCACAAGTTTTAATTGTGCGAATGCTCCCCTGGTCACTGCCAAGACCTGGGGTTCCAGGCTCAGTGATGAATCCAGGATCACTCCCAAGCTGTGAACCTGAGTCTTCGGGGAGTGCAACCCCATCCAACACAGGCTGTAACCCTATGCCCTGTTCAGCCTTTTGACTGACCAAGAGGACCCCTGTTTTGGCTGGATTCGCTTTATTTATTTATTTATTATTTCGATTTGTTTGTCACCCCTTCCTACAGGCTCGGGGCAACTTACATGCTTTCATATTTCACTGGCAAGTGGCCTCTTCTGAGCAAAGCCCTCATGCACATGATATCTGGACAAATCCAGGCTCACCCATTGTGTCTATTTCAATGAAAGTTTTGGTTTGACTTTGACACCATACCATGAGGTCACCTCTTCCATGTACTCAATCAATTTGATAGTGGCCAAAAGAGGATTATAAAATGCTCTCTCTTTCAGGAATGTTGTTGCTTACAAGCAAGATAAGGTATAAATCCAATAAAACAATAATAGGAACAATAGATAATATAGAGTGCTGAACCACTTATGGTATGTAATGGTTGAACACTTAACATATTTATTTATTTATTTGCAATGCTTCTACCCTGGCCTTTTCACCCCTGGGGGGGGGGGGAGCCTCAGGGCGGCCAACAAGGCAGCAATTCGATGCCTAAACATACAACATAAATCCTAAAAACATATCATTAAAATACAGTTAAAAACAAGCAAATATTCAACACTCAAGTAAATTAAAAACAGTGTTCCTCCATAAACCTTCCTTCAGTGCATTTTGAGTATGTACAATAACCATTGTTTTCATTTTGCATCCAACACTTAAAGTTGCTTACTAGCTTTGCTCAGTTCCTGATATAATTTCTTGTTTCTTGCCACTATGAACTGGAGCTAGAATTCTAGTACAGTGTTAGATTTTTATCGTTTGAGGAGTGTTATACTGTATTGCAATGGGTGGATTTGGGGGGTATTTTTTTAACATTTAGATGTTTGAAACTGCATATTTGAAGTGACTGTACTGAATAGTGTTTGCAATTAACCAGCAAACCCCATAGAATTCAATTCAGTAGTTTAATTCAGTGAAATTGCCCATTGAGTTGGTTACTACCTCCCTATGATACTCCTTTTGCACATTTCATAAAATGTGCCTAGTAAAAATGCTGCAGGCTGTGCATTATTCAGAGTGATGCATAAACTGCTTAGAAACAGGCTTTCCGCTTGAAATGGTAGCAGAGGGGTCAGTGTAACATCTAACGTTATCAGAGTGATTCGGTAATACCAAGTGTGTGCACCCGGGCAATCTCAGGATGTTAAAGGTCTCATTTTACACAGGGATAAATGACAAATTAAAGGTAGTATTGCCTCCTGCCATTGCAGTACAGATTAGAGCATAAGGCCATGTGTGGGATAGTACTCAGACTTGCAGCTTAACGGTCCCAGTCTGGCAGCTTTCGGTTTGCTCAGCTCTGGGAATCGTCGCTCGTCAGGTGGAATAAATATAGTCGGCTTGTCATAAAGCTTTTGAGCAACATCTGGACTCCTCACGCTCCAATGGCTTCCGTTCTGGCATCGGAGATGTACCATGTGGTGGGAAGTGTTGCAACTTCGCAAGGATGCCACTTGGGCCAAATGGGTTAGTACTTCTTTTAAAGTTATAGATTTGAACAGGGAACTAAAATAGGGGGTGGGGGCAATTGGGGGTAAATTTCTCCTTCTCCAACTAGTTGTTTTAGTGGCTGTTGGTTTTCACTCTGATCTGAATTATTTAAAAGATATCGTATGATTAGACCAGATTGATAAAATTTACAAAAAGGAAGCACTGTTATGAAAGAATGGGTGATTTCTGATTACTTTTTAAACAGCAAGATTAATTTTTATAGTTGAATTTCTGTTCAAAAAGTTTTTCCAAGTGTAGAAACAAACAAAAAGCAGGGGATAACACCACCTTGCATCCATTTATGCTTGGAAGTGAGTCACAGTGACTTCAAGGATACTGACTTCAAGGTAAGTGGGAAAAGGATTGCAGATGTGTAGGTCTCTCCTTGGAGTGCAGTCCAATGTGTGTTTTTGAAGTATGTTCCATCTTATACAATGAATCTGACTCATAAACAAGCCTGAATACAGTCTGTGCCCTAATGATTTCTTTCTTAGAAAAGAGAAGTATATGAGCATTGATAATTTCACTGTGATTGCAATCACACTGTGTTCCATTAGTTGAACAGTTATTGATCTTACAGCACCAGAGCAAAAAACACAACCTAAAAGAAGCATTTCTGGGACTTTCAAAAGTCTGAAGATTTGCTTATCTCTAACCAGGAAAGGTTGCTGGTACAACTAGATTATAGAATTAAGTATGAATTGTAGAGTGTTATTTTCAGACAGTATTTCAGAGACATCAGTCATTTCCCACTATTATCAAAATGTATTTCTGTAAATAGTTATACAGAAAAGTGGGATGAACTATCATTAATTGATCAATAGTTTTGTCTCCAAAAGCTCTACAATACAGGACATATACAGGTGATTATGGGGTATTAGTAATAGCTATGTACAGACTTGGTGATCGAATTCAGACATTTCCATGCAGGGAATGATGGCAGTGGAGTCTATACAGAGGGCTTTGAGTGAACAATGCCTTCTGTCATTCTCTGCATCAGGAAATTCAGTTTTATCATGTTTGCAAAGGTTTCTCATAGATGTTACAGGCAATACACAGGATGTAGTTCACAGGCAGCTCTGTATAGTGGGCAGAGGTGCATTTTCGGGATTGTGTAGAGTCCTCCTATTGTTGCTAGATTTTGTCTGCAGAATGGGCTTCAGTTGGAAGAGCAACTTCAAAAAAAAAGTCAAAATATGATTCTGTATATAGCCTATATACATCCGTAATATGGAGAAATGTTTGTTGACCTCACCCTTTGAATGTGGCCCCAGTATTAGTACTTATTGAATATAATCAGCATATTTTTATGCAGAACGTGTTAGTTACTTCATGACATAAATGATGTTGGTGGGATAATATTGATAATCCACTGTTGCCTATTACTTCCTGAAATATTTTGTTAGTAATTGATAAAACCCATAAAATTGAGACTGATGTATCCTAAAACTGTGTTCTCTGTACACATTCATTCCAAAGAAACAGTGCTCCGAGTTGCTTTCATAATACATCTTTTCAAACTGCTCATTCACATAAGGCTTACATAATAAAAGCAAACAAGAAGGCTAACTTGCCAGGAGGCACTGGTTACTTGGAAGCAGAATTTAACACTGAAGAAATGTATCCCTCCCCATCTCTCCACAATTGCTATATGTAGTGCTTATGATTCCCCCGTTCTAAAAAGATCCAATAATTGTATAAATCTCTGAAGCGTTCCATTATTCCCTTTATATGATTTGTTAATCTTTTATGGGTATATGCTCAGGATCTCTTACTATGAATTATTTATTGCCTCACATGCTTTTAAGTGGCTGATCGTATAGACCTGTCAGTTAAAAAGGGGAATATGAATGAACTTCCTTACCCGTTCCCTGAATTCTTAAAATGGAAAAGGAAGCTATAGCCTTCATTAGGGATTTTCATAACAAAATCCCATGTAGTGTTTATTTCTTCCTGATAGTAAAGAAAGTGTACGAGTATCATGGGTGAGTTCCTGGTAGAATTTTCCTTTCTCTTGCAAATCTTAAAGGCAAAGGAGCCTTCCTTCAGGGAAAACGCTGGCACTCTGCTGTATTAGATAAGACAGCAAATGGTATCTCCTGCTCACCCAAGTCAGTGTATAATTCCCAATAGTGGCCAAGTTGTGTTGACATCTGAGGCAGAAAATTCCACAAACACCTTTCATAATATCATGTCAGTATTTGACTGATAATTTTCTAACCTGAAAACATGGATGTTCAGGGCCTTTGACCTTGAGTAGGCTGAATGGGTCCATATGAAGCTGACACTTGGCACCCTGTGAATTGGAAGCAGTTAGTTTTATCTACTGTTGTTTTAAAATTGTATTATTTTGATTTTATGCTGCATGTGTTGATGGGGGTTGTTGTTATAATGTTGTGTGACTTGTTTTATACCTTTGTACCATTTTTACCTGTTGTATGTTATATTTGCACCCTGGAGTGCCTTGTAAGCTTCCCTGAGTCCCTTTTGGGGAGGTGGCGGCGGGATATAAAGATTATTATTATTAGATTTGGAAGAAGATGGTATATAAATTGAATGAATGAAGGAGTCTCGTGGCACCCCAGATAGCTTTATGTAATGCAGAAATGGGTGAAATTATTCCCACCAGGTTTGTTTTGAAGTCCTTGGCTCTTTAAACCATGGGTACTCAAACTTCTAGAGCAGGGGCCCAGTTCACGGTCCCTCAGACTGTTGGGGGACCAGACTATAGTTTGAAAAAATTGAAAAGTACCTATGTACATTGCACATATCTTATTTGTAGTGCAAAATAAAATCCACCCCAAACCAATGAAAGAACAATAACATATTTAAAATGAAGAACACTTTTCACCAACATAAACTTATTAGTATTTCATGGGAAGTGTGGTTATGCTTTTGGTTGATGAGATAGTCAAGTTAATTAAGATTGTTTCAGACTTAAGGTGATCCGAAGTCTAAAATTTAGGGCGGGGGCCAGGTAAATGATCTTGGAGGGCTTCTGTTGTAATTCAGCCCTTGGCGTTGCCTGATGATAGGGCTGCAGAAGATGCTGAGTCATCAGCATCTGAGAATAGTATGCAATTAGGAGGGGCTGATAGTACTTCAAATGCTGGAGCAGGCAGAAAAAGGAATGCAAGCAATTCCAGTAATGAGGGGTTGGAACAGAGGAAGAGAATTTGGCAGATACTTGCATCTCCCACGGATTCTGAATCCTTTGAGAGCTTTCACAGAGATGAGGAACTGGAGTCAGAAGAGAGTGATACTAAGCTAGACTGGACCTTGGTAGAGGATGTTAGGGATGTGTATAATGCTGACTCCAGTAGTGATATGTTTATGGGATCTGACAGTGACAAAGACTGACCCTCTGAAACTTCTGGGAATGACTGGGAAGCACTAAGTTTTGAGAGACGCTGGGGGACCTGGAGAGACTCACAATGGGTGTCAGCTGCAGAGAGGGAAGCATCTGCATCGCCTGATCCAATGGAGTGTTCTTCGGGCGAGTCTGATCTTTAGGGCTATAAATTGTGGGCTTGGGAAATGACTTCTTGTGGCGGGCAAGGAGTTGTGTCTGGTATCCTGTTATCTTGGTATCCTGTTATCTTGCATTATGTTCCTGATCCAGTTTACTCCTGCAGCCCTGTGTTCCTAGTGGCAGGGTTTGAACTCCGCCTGGCCTTCTCTCCTGTTGAATCTTGGACTGTCTCCTCGTTTCCTCCGTCATTCTCCTGCCCTTGACTCCGGACTGGTTACAGACTATGCTTTTGGATCATCCCACGAAGGATGTCACAGAGGATGTCCTGAGTTTGTTTTGGATTCTCCTGCAGTGATTTTTTTGGGCTTTCCTTGGGGTTTTGTGGGGTTTTGGTGGTTAGGTTAGTTTTTTGTTAGTCCCATTCCCATTCCTTGTATAATAAACCTTTTGTTACCCCCTTTTACACCTGGGCTTGGCTTTAATTGGCGTCTGCTTCGTGACAGCTTCATTTGGTCCACAGGACTTAGTTTAGGGACCCCTGCACTAAACTATCCATAGACTCTAAGAATAATCATAATCATAATCATAATTCTTACACATATCTTATTGTGGCTTGAGACAATTTACAACATTGCTAAAGACACATAATCATCTAAAAATACTGTAAAATACACATATTAAAACATATTTCTACAAAACACATATTAAAATACACAGAACAAAGATTAAACACAAGACACAAGTTCAAAATTTGTGATTAAAACTGTCTAAATAGGCTTACCAGAAAAGATAAGTCTTCAATGTGTTTTAAATTCCAACAGCTGATTTAGCTGTCAGAGCACTTCCAGCAGGTTGTTCCGCAGTCATGAGGGAAGCTGATGAAAATGTCCTCTGGATGACACTCAATTTCTGGCAGACTGGAGTAGATGTCCCTCAGAGGACAAATGTTTGTGGCAGATTATATAGAAGAAGGTGAGCCTATAGGTAACCTGGACACGAACCATGTAGGATTTTAAAGGTCAAAACCAACCCTTTGAACTTTGCCTGGAAACTAATTGGCAGCCAGTGGAGTTGAGTTGGAAGAAACCACAAGGGCCATCCAATTTGACCTCCTGCCATAAAGGATCACACAATCAAAGCACTCTTGACAGATGGCCATCCAGCTTCTACCTAAAAACCGCCACACTATCTAGAGCAGAAATCCTAACAGCTGATAAACTGGCTGGGATTTCTGGGAGTTGTAGGCCAAAGCACCTGGGGACCCATTGGTTGAGAACCACTGATCTAGATAATAGTTAATTGCTTCTCCTAGAAGTCTCCAACTTCTAGTTTTGAATTGTTGGCTTTTAATGTTCTGTGGTCTGTGTGGTCTTCTGAAGGTGTTCATTGCAGAAAATTGCGTTGGGACCTTTTGTAGCTGCATTCCCCATTGCATAATAGTAGGGCTGGACCTACCAGGGTGAACTTTTCTTTGGCTCAATCAATTATCTCTACGATGGTACATGGATTGGTGGAGCAACATTCCTCTTGCAATGTTTAAGAGATTCATGTTTATTGTATTTAAACAGGTGAAAATTGACACAGTAAGGATATTCATCACTAGTAGTCATGATGCTACTATGTTACCTCCAGAAGGGGGGCAAATGCTCATGTCCTGCCCCATATATATTTCACTTTGTATGAAATTAGGTTTGTGTGTTATGTCATCGGAAAGCAAAGTCGCCCCTATCTCAGCCACCCATGCCTACAATTTTTCATTTTGGAGGATTTTTATTTTCAAATATCCAGATAATGAATGGTTAACCTATATTTGCTTTCAATGTATGTACAATATTGTTCTTTATGATGTTTAAACTGAGCAAGATCATATCCCTTTTTATTAGCACACTATAAATATGTTCAGTGTTTTGCATTAGTGGAAGAAAATTATATGAATATATTATTTATTTATTATTAGAAGTTAAAAGTGCCTGGGCTTCCTCAAAATTAAACAAGGAATTTTTTTAAAAAAACTGTAGTTTTAAGTTTCTGCAAGAGCTATAAACTCTTGAATTGACAAATCGGATGTATGGAATTTAGTTCTTGATATTCTGAAAAATTGTACAATATTTTTCTTTGGACATTTTTTTCTTTGGTTTGCTGAACAAAATCAATCATTTGTATGCTATTTTAGTTTACTGAATAACAAATTCAATTCTAATACTACATTTTAAAGGTCTCCAGATTGCCAGATTGCCTTTATATAAGATTAAAGTTAGAAGATTAAAGTTAGAAGGATTATATGGTAGTTACTTTGTAAATAAGTACTGATCCAGAAATTAGCAGTGCAAACTATCTGTAATCTCCCTCTCTTTTTTCCAGTTGAAAGATGTATGAGTGTAATGCAATCTGGGACTCAAATGGTTAAACTGAAGAATGGAGCCAAAGGTCTGGTTCGTCTTTTTTACCTTGATGAGCACAGGACTTGTATCAGATGGAGGCCATCTAGGAAGAGTGAAAAGGCAAAAAGTAAGTTTATTATAAGATAGAGTTGGATAACTTTGTCACTTCTGGTTTGCTATGAGTTTTCTGGGCTATATGGCAATGTTCCAGAAGCATTCTCTCTTAATATTTCAGCCACATCTATGGCAGGCACCCTCAGAGTTTATGAAGTCTATTGGAAACTAAGCAAGTGAGGTTTATATATCTGTCGAATGTCTAGGGTGGGAGAAAGAACTCTTGTCTGTTTGAGGCAAGTGTGAATGTTGCAGTTGGCCACCTTTATTTATATTTAATGTTCTTGCAGCTTCAAAGCTTGGCTGCCTGCTGCCCGAGGGGTCTTTTGTGGGGAGGTGTTAGCTGGCCCTGATTGATTCTTGTCTGGAGTTCCCCTGGTTTTTTGAGTGTTGCTCTTAATTTACTGTTCTGATTTTAGAGTTTTTAAATATTGGTAGCCAGATTTTGTTCATTTTCATGGTTTCTTCCTTTCTGTTGAAATTGTCGACATGCTTGTGGATTTCAATGGTTTCTCTGGCTAGCCTGACATGGTAGTTGTCAAAGTGGTCCAGCAGTTCTATGTTCTCAAATAATATGCTGTGTCCAGGTTGGTTCATCAGATGCTCTGCAATGGTTGACTTCTTTGGTTGAATTAGTCTGCAGTGTCTTTCATGTTCCTTGATTTGCGTTTTGTGCTGCTTTTGGTGGTCCCTATGTAGTGCAATCAAGAGAAAAGAGAGAGCCCTTTTAAGGAAGTCCAGGGTAGAATACCCCCAGGTTATCACTCTTCCTTCTCTAGGAAGTGGGAAACCTCCTTAAATATTATTTGGAAAGCTGCGTGCAGGGAGAGAGTGCACATGCCTGCAGTACCTATAGTGCCTATCTCCTTTAAGGAAGCATTAAATCCATGTCTCCTCTAGCGGGGTGTTGGTGGGGGTGTTAAGGGTTCAAACCCCCAAAATGATTCCCCCCCCCCAAACCTGGTTTACACATGAATTTTAACTGGTTAACCAATTTATGAGTAAAGCAGGTTTCTTTTTTAACCTGACACATTTCAGGCCAGAGTTGAACCCCCCGGCTATGACCCTGCCTCTACAGACTAAAGGGAAAGGATCGCAGAAAGAGTGGTATGTTAACTCTGATGCCTTTAAGTCAAGTCTTAATGAAGGATATAAGGACAAATGATGCCATTGCCTAAAATGACAGGAACTCCCCCCTCCCAATTACCACCAGTGGTCCGGATCTAGCCATCTTTTTTGGCTGTGGTCCGAAAATGCCATCTGGCTGTGTGCCTGTGTTCAGGAGACGCGTGAAAATGGATATGGGGGTCTACTGGTATCCAGCCAGCAGAAACGGATTGAGGTTCAGCTGAAATGTACAAGCCTACTTGGTATGATGTTGGCTTCATGCAGCACCTATTGGGGAATCTTCCACATAGCTCTCTCCAAAAACTTATACAACAGCTTCTTATTCCTTCAGGGCCTCTTTGATGTATAATACAATTAATAACATGGGCCGATAAAGCATTCAGCCCCTTTTATTTTTATTCTTCTCCTCCCACCCATTTCTTTTTCAGTCATAATTGATTCCATCTACAAAGTCACTGAAGGTCGACAATCAGAAATATTCCATCGGCATGCTGAAGGTAACTTTGATCCCAGTTGCTGCTTTACCATTTACCATGGTAACCACATGGAGTCACTGGATTTGATAACTTCTAATCCAGAGGAAGCTCGCACTTGGATCACTGGGCTGAAATACCTGATGGCTGGGATAAGTGATGAAGACTCTCTTGTGAAAAGGCAAAGAACACACGATCAATATCCTTCAAGTGATTAGGTTCTCACTCTCATCAGGTCTGCTCCAGGCTTCTCCTATTATTGAATTTTAGAAATGCAAATAGTTGTGATATAGAATCTAAAAAGATCAGAACAGTTGAGATCTTTTTAGATTCTATATCACAACTATTTGCATTTCTAAAATGCATTCTTGGCTTATTTGTAGTCAAGCCAAGAATCCTGAACAGTTGAGATCAGGATTCTTGGCTTGACTACAAATATTATTTGCACATACTAAGGAAAGATCAAAAATTTAAATATGAAAATGTTATGTGGCATTACTGTATGTACCAATTGACGTCATCAGTTTCCTCAGATTTTTAATGAAATGTTGCTTGTTCATTTGTTTCATCATTGTCATATTGTAAATCCTTTGATTGCAAACCGCTTTGGGATTTAAAAAAAGATTTTTTTAAAAAAAAGAGCATCTTAAATAACCTTAAACCAAGAGATGGGATGGGTGAGGTGAGGGGAAAAGCTGGAAATAAGTTTACTAGTGGAAAGCCCCACCATGTAAAGAATTACTCAGTTTCAGATTAGTTTAATACTTCACGAGCAAGCATGTTCTTCTGCCAATGAGCTTAAAGGGTCATGACCTCAATGAGTTATCCCCCCATTGCCAGACTGAAATAAGAAAGCAAGATTGTTGTCTCACACCTAACCATTCCTATTTCCAAACTTCATATCAGACCATCAAAAGACAAAGAAACATTTGCCGACCTTTTGTGGCAAATTACAAGCTCCATAAAATCCTTTTTGCACTTTCTATATTTATCCTTGTCTTTTTTTGTGTGGAGAAGTTGCACATTGCTGTCGCACATTTGGTTGTGCTGAAATGTCACTTCAAACCTTGTGTGCATTATTAGTTCTGGCAGATGGGAAGGCTGTGGTGTGAACTGACCCTGTAACAGCTCCAGCTGGAGTAAGAACGTAAGGGAAGCCACCAGGGAATGAGGATTCCTGCGTAACAAGAATGCATCTGCCTTAGAGAAAAAAAAGAAGAGATGCTTGGAGTCAGGGTTGAGGGACCACCAGGGGCAAGGTACAACATGATGGAATAGTTGACCAAGAATAGAATGAGAGGGTATTGTAGAGCTCAATAGAGTCAGTTAGTTAAATCATTGACTTGTGGTCATATACCATTGAATTGCACCATTGCACAACATTTACATTCTGGAAAGAGGAGCAGAGATGTAGCTATATCTTCAGGATTATTCCATAAACAGTGTCACCATAGCATCATGGGTTCTGTTGCTGAAATGGATCTCTAATTTCAAATTGGGGCATGTCATGAAATGATTCCATTTTGCAATGGGAAACTCCATAGAATACTTTGATATTATCTAAGTTTAATAGAAGGACTCCATATTCCATCAGATTTCTAGTTACTAGGCCTTTTATACCTTTCCAATATGGTCCTAATTGGCATTGCTCTCTCTGCCAACCAGTGTTTACTGCTCAGAGGGACAAGAGTGTAATGCTGGTTTTCCTTTCCTTTAAGGTCCCTTTCCCACTCCCAGCCCCATACTATGGTCCTGTTCCAGTTTCCTCCAACCTGTGTTGATTATTTCTGAGAGTCAATACAGCTACACAAGGGAAGTGCGACACTATATGAGAAGTGTCTCTTCTAATTTGTCCCTAACCTTGTAACTATATACATTCATACCCTATACACATTTGAAAGATGCCAGGTTGGGGAATTTGTACACTGTCACTTGTAGCTAAACCATCATATGTGAACTGTACTTACATGTCCTGTTTGATTGTTAACTTTGTCCTGATTTGTATATGACATGACTGTTTACGTTTGCATTTCTTTCTCTATATTTTAAGAGCAAGGCAGAGAACATTTTAGTATAAACAGTGTATTCTTTCCTTAATTTATCTGCACTTGGGTGAAGCAGACATTTGAAGAAGCAGACAAGAATGGAGATGGCTTGCTAAATATTGAAGAAATTCACCAGTTGATGCACAAACTGAATGTCAATTTGCCCCGCAGAAAAGTGAGACAAATGTTTCAGGTGAGCATCTCTTTTTCCCCCCCTTCTGTTTATGGGCTGACCATTAGCCCTTTAGAAATGAATTCTGAGTTTTAACAATGAAGATTAATGGGCAGGCAGTTCATTGTGATAAATTGTTCATAGGAGACAAGGGAATGAGGATAGGTCAAGCATGTCATGTTATGTCAGCATCAGAATGTGGCTGGATTTGCAACATATGGCACTAGATCTCCCAATAGGAATTATACAGCATTTAATTAGTTGCAGAATGGACATCATTCTTAATATGTTTTGTGACAAAGCCAATGATTAATCTGTTAGATCCACTTCCCTTTGAAGGCTTAATTGTGTTTAGCAGCAATTCTGGCTTGTATGTTTCACTGAAGGAACTTTTGGTGAGATTTTGCAGCTAGGAGAAGACAACTTGTTGATTCTAGGTCCAATTTTAATGGAATGCACTAACATTGTATGACCAGTTCATTGTGAAGATAGAGAAATGACTTTTACAAGTGCACTAACCATGTTTATGGTTGGCTATGCAAGTGTGCATGAAGTTGGGTTTTTCTGTTGGCAGAATTTAGGGAAAATGGCTCCCTTCAGATAATTTTGGCCACTACCTCATAAAGCCAAACTAGCTAATTGGAGATTACACATTTAGAGAGGGTTACATTGTCTACAGTCAATATGAAATATCCATACAAAGATTTCTACCAGTCTTCCAAGTCCTAAATGAAGGGGCCCTCCTGGATGTCAAGGTTGCGTCAAGGCAAAGCATTCTCCAAACTGGGAAGAACTGCACACTCTCTTTGTTTTGATGTTCAGAGGCAGCACAAATGAATTCTTAGTCTATGAGATATATGTCTTTCCCTGGGATAGGAACTCTTTGGCAGCTGCCAAATTAAGCCAGCACTGCCTGCAGGCCTCTTGGTTTCTCTGCAGAGCTGTTTAGTATCATGGATGTGGATAGTTATGTGCATGCATAGACATGTATGGCAGTTCTTTCTCATGCAGTACCTTATAGATCATAGGTAATATTTTCTACTGGGAATACCAGTAGATGAGTTAGACATGCCTGTTATCTAATTTATGAAGAATTTAGTTATTTAAAATGCAAAATTAATTTAGTTTATCTTTTTCTGAAGAGAATGAAAGAACCTTCTTCTAAAACAGTGTTTCTCAACCTGGGGGTTGGGACCCCTGGGGGGTCGCAAGGTGATGTCAGAGGGGTCGCCAAAGACCATCAGAAAATACAGTATTTTCTGTTGTTCGTCGGGGTTCTGTCATTGGTGGGGTTCAGAATGCTCTTTGATTGTAGGTGAACTATAAATCCCAGCAACTACAACTCCCAAATATCAAGTCTCTTTTTCCAAACTGTACCAGTGTTCATATTTGGGCATATTGCCAAGTTTGGTCTAAATCCATCATTGTTTGAGTTCACAGTGTTCTCAGGATTTAGGAGAACTAGAACTCCAAAACTCAAGGTCAATGCCCGTCAAACCCTTCCAGCATTTTCTGTTGGTCATGGGAGTCCTATGTGCCAAATTTGGTTCAATTTCATCATTGGTCAAGTTCAGAATGCTCTTTGATTGTAGGTGAACTATAAATCCCAGCAACTACAAGTCCCAAAGAACATAATCAACACCCCCACCTCCCACCACCAATATTCAAATGTGGGCACATCGGGTATTTGTGCCAAATTTGGTCCAGTGAGTGAAAATACAACTGGCATATCAGATATTTACATTACTATTCATAACAGTGGCAAAATTTAGTTATGAAGTGGCAATGAAAATAATTTTATGGTTGGGGGTCACCACAACATGAGGAACTGTATTAAGGGGTCGCGGCATTAGGAAGGTTGAGAACTACTGTTCAAAAAGCATAATGTTAAATCCTCCCATTTTGTTCCTTGTATGCCTTTAGAACCAGCTCGCTTAAATGTGATAAGTAGACTCCACTGAATCAGATATTTTGGGGATTTAAGTATACAAAGATAATGTATTTTGCAAAAACTGCTGTGAAACATTCTGTAAATCTCAAATAAATCCTCTTAAGCAGACACTCAAAGTTGTTGGCTTTTTTTAAAAAAAGTAATAATATACAGTAAGCGCTCTCTTCTTCCCCAAGAACAGACTCAAACAGTAACCAAGAGTGCTGTTAGTTTGAATTCCCACATATCCTTATGTTGTGATACTTCAGTCATATCTACCCACTGTGGCTTAGTCTACTCTTCTTACTTTGCAGGAGGCTGACACGGATGAGAACCAGGGGACGCTAACTTTTGAAGAGTTTTCTGTGTTTTACAAGATGATGTCATTAAGGCGTGACCTCTACCTGCTACTGTTGAGCTACAGTGATAAAAAAGACCACCTCACTGTGGAGGAATTTGCTCACTTCCTGAAGATAGAACAAAAGGTAAGAATGCAAAGAAAATACAGAGCCTCTTTGACTTATTTTCATGTAATTCACAAAAGAAAATTAAATATTTCAATAGAACTCAATTCATAAGTGAATATGAATAGAACTCAAAGCACAAGGGAACACAAATTTGTGTAAAAATGTGTTCATGTTCTATATATTTACTAAATAATCCTTCTAATATTTAAACCCTTGAAAAATGTTGTTGCCTACTGTTGAAAAATACAATTTCTTTTTTTTTAAAAAAAAAAGATATTTTTTTCCTGTCAGGAGCGACTTGAGAAACTGCAAGTCATCTCTGGTGTGAGAGAATTGGCAGTCTGCAAGGATGTTGCAAGAGGACGCCCAGATGTTTTTGATGTTTTACTATCCTTGTAGGAGGCTTCTCTCATGTTCCTGCATGGGGAGCTGGAGCTGACAGAGAGCTCATCTGTGCTCTCCTCAGACTCGAACCTCCAACCTGTCAGTTTTCAGTCTTGCTGGCACAAGGTTTTAACCCATTGCTCAACCTGGGGCACAAAAATGGAGATGATTTCACTTAACTCTCACACTATTTAATTTCTTATTTATAAATACAGGTTTCTTAAAAATGAATTATCTGTTTAATATAATTTATTTTGTACATGTTGATGCACATTCATACATTTCATAAAAGAAATGAAAAAGTGGAGATTTCAATCAGATTATCTCCTAATGGGTAATAGTAACTATAAAGAGTTTGACATCTGATTTAGCACACGTGAACTCATTTAACATTCAGGTCTGAGTGCTCTCTAATCCTTTTCTGTAGTATTTTTATTGTATGCACTCTGAAAATTTTGTTATTGTATGCATCCTATGCTAAACTTTAAAACTAGAGAAATGTTCTTTTCCTTTTTAATAACTTAATATTAGTGAAGATGATATGCATAGTATCAATGTGTGTGTGTGTGGGGGATTACTATGATTGCATATTCTTTTTTAAAATTATATTCTTTAGAACTTTTTCAAAATAACATAAAAAGAGGGGGAACATACCGGTGTAAGGGAAAATAGGAGATATAGGTGGAAAGTGGGTAAAGGAAAGTAAGGGGAATGGGTACGGGAGAGTAGGAGGGGGAGAGATGGGGCAGAGAGAAGAAAAATGGGTTTGGATTAGGGAAGTTGGGGTGAGGAGGTGATGGGGTTGGTTTCATTATACACAGATAAAAGAATGCTACAAAGAGGTCAAAAAGAAAGATTTTAATTCACAAGAAACAAGTTGGGACAACATAATGAAAAATAATAATAATACTATATCAGAATTTATTGGAATGGGATACAGAGAAGGAATTGATCAAAGGGAACATGATAAAATGGGCCATAGACATAGGACACTCCATACTCTTAAAAGATTGGGAACAAATATGGAAGAAAAAATTAAGGTTCACAAGAACAGTTAACATAATTGATAATTGATATAAGATGTACTAATGCTTGCATATTCATCACAACACCACACTTCTTTCCATAACGTAGAATAAGCACCCTTCAGGCAACCTTGAACCACCGGTTTCAGGCACAGCTGGTGCTAGTTTACACTCTCACAACCTCCTCTTTCCATAACGTGGAGGGAGAGGAATTTTCAGAGACCTTGCTTTTTGCACACCCAATAAAACAGACTGTGCGCTTCACAGATATGGCTCTGAGCTGAATGCTATACATGCCATTGACACCTGTTATAAAATAATTGGTGTTTTGTTCCACTAGTTCTTTAGCTTCTGCAGGTCATCTGCTGTTCATAACTAGTACATTTGTCAGCTGTCATAGCCCAAGTCTGACCGTCCCCTTCACCATTCTGTGGGCGCTTTTGGAGTGCGCTCATGCAAGGCTGTTATATTGTGTCCATTACTTCACTCTGGATCAGTGGCTTTGAGAAACACCTGCCGTCCCTTGAAAAGCCGGCAAGCAGGCTCAGCATCTTGACCTCCTTTCTGGGGAACAGAAAGAGTTCCACAAGAATGGGTTGCTCACTCAGCTTTGAAGTGAAAGCCAATGTGTAACAGAAGATGCATGGGAAACGTAACGAACGTTAATGTTCATTTTCCAATAATGGGAAGTTGCTGGAGCTTCAAGGCTGGCAGATACTGACCAATAGCCATTGTTCCTATGAGGACTGTAAAAACCAGACAGGTGGACCTCTGGACTGGTCAGTGCACAATATTTTAACCTTTCTTTGCCGGAAAGTCTGCTAATTGCTACTAGTCATTATTGGATGGTTTGGAGATACAAGGAACAGTCTTGTTCATTTTGTAGTGTGGCTCTGTTGCAGGTGCTCACAAATCTCCTGCCACACGAGCAAAGTCATTCACCCATAGTGTCATAGAATCATAGAGTTGAAAAAGACCATCCAGTCTCCAGTCCAACCCCCTGCCAAGAAGCAGGAAAATTGCATTCAAAACATCCCCAACAAATGCCCATCCAGCCTCTGTTTAAAAGCCTCCAAAGAAGGAGCTTCCACCAAAGTCCAGGGCAGAGAGTTCCAGTGCTGAACAGCTCTCACAGTTAGGCATTTCTTCTTCATGTTCAGGTGGAATCTCCTTTCCTGTAGTTTGAAGCCATTGTTCTGCATCCTAGTCTCAAGGGAAGCAGAAAACAAGCTTGCTCCCACTTCCCTATGACTTCCCCTCACACATGGCCATCATATAAGAACATAAGAACATAAGAAGAGCCATGCTGAATCGGGCCTCAGCCCATCTAGTCCAGCATTCTGTGTCACACAGTGGCCCACTAGTTGTACACAGGGATCTCTAGCAGAAAGGAGGGCAAAACCCTCACCTGCTCCCGACCCCCACAACCAGTGCCGGGGAAAATTCTGCCTGCCTCCATCAACACAGAGGTGGCACTTGGGTGTCCATTTCAGTAGCTACTGATTCCTTTGGTATCCATGAATCTGTCTAATCCTGCCTTGAAGCTGTCCAGGCTGACCGCTGTCACAACCTCCTCTGGAAGTGAGTTCCATAACCCAATGACCCTCTGGGTGAAGAAATATTTCCCTTTATTAGTCCTAACTTTCCTACCTTGGAGCTTCAGGGAGTGCCCTCTAGTCCTAGTGTTGGGTGACAGAGAAAATATTTTTTCTCTATTTACCCTTTCTATCCCATGCATGATTTTATACACTTCGATCAAGTCACCTCTTAAACGCCGTCTTTCAAGGCTGAAAAGACCAAGGCGTTGCAACCTGATTTCATAAGGGAGCCGCTCCATCCCTTGGATCATTCTTGTTGCCCTTTTCTGTACCTTTTCCAGTTCCGTTATATCCTTCTTGAGGTGCGGTGACCAGAATTGTACACAGTACTCCAGATGTGGCCTCACCATAGATTTGTAGAGAGGCAATACAACATTTGACGACCTATTTTCGATTCCCTTCCTGATCATGCCAAGCATAGAATTTGCTTTTTCACTGCTGCTGCGCACTGGGTTGACATCTTCATTGAGCTGTCCACCAAAACCCCAAGATCCCTTTCCTGGTTTGTCTCGGAAAGCTTTGATCCCATCAATTGGTAGGTGTAGTTGGGGTTCTTTGCCCCGATGTGCATGACTTTACACTTGTTTAGGTTAAAATGCATTTGCCACTTTGTTGCCCATTCACTCAATTTCGAGAGATCTTTCTGGAGCTCTTTAAAGTCAGTTTCAATTTTAACTACACTGAACAAATTAGTGTCCTCTGCAAACTTTGCTACCTCAGAATTTACTCCTACATCCAGGTCATTAATGAATAAATTAAAAAGTAACGGACCCAAAACTGAACCTTGGGGTACGCCACTTCTCACCTCTTTCCACCCAGAGAAATGTCCGTTTATTACCACCCTTTGTTTCCTACAGTTTAGCCAGGTTCCAATCCAGGACAAGACCTGTCCCCTGATTCCATGGCTGAAGAGCTTATTTAGGAGCCTTTGGTGAGGGACTTTGTCAAAAGCCTTTTGAAAGTCAAGGTAAACAATATCAATTGGGTCCCCTTTATCTATGTGTTCATTTACACCCTCAAAGAATTCTAACAAGTTAGTAAGACATGATTTGCCTTTGCAGAAACCATGTTGATTTTCCTTCAGCAATGCCTGTTCTTCTATGTGCTTAGTAATTTTTCTTTAATAATGGTTTCCATCACTTTGCCTGGAACTGAGGTTAGACTAACTGGCCTATAATTTCCTGGATCACCCCTGGATCCTTTCTTGAAGATCGGAGTTACATTTGCCTCCCTCCAGTCCTCGGGTACAGTGCCTGATCTTAGAGAAAGGTTATATATTTTGGCTAGAATTTCAGCAATTTCACACTTGAGTTCCTTAAGAACTCTGGGGTGGATGCCATCTGGCCCTGGTGATTTGTTGACATTTAGTTTAGTAAGGCATGTGAGAACATCTTCCTTGTTTATCTCTATCTGGTTTAATTCATTTAATTCCCTCCCTGAAAAAACTGACTCAGCTGCAGGCATATGTTGTCTGTCCTCCTGTGTGAAAACGGAGGCAAAGAAGTCGTTTTAGCCGCTCGGCAATCTCCTTGTCTTCACTTATTGTCCCTTTCTTACCATTTTTAGTCAAGTGGCCCAACTGCTTTTCTAGTTGGGTTTCTACTTCTGATGTACTTAAAAAGAAGTTTTGTTATTTTTTTAATGTTCTTAGCTATATGTGCCTCAAAATCTCTTTGGCTTTCCTGACGGTTGCTTTGCATTTAGTTTGCCAGAGCTTGTGTTCCTTTCTGTTCTCCTCAGTAGGAAGAGCCTTCCATTTCTTAAATGAGTTTTTCTTCTTTCCAATCACATCTTTTACTTCATTTGTAAGCCATGCCGATGTCCTCTTGGACTTTCCCGGCCTCTTTCTTATTTTAGGAATGCATTTTAGTGCATTTTAGTTCTTCCCTCAGCCTTCTCTTCTGCAGGCTAAACATGCCAAGCTCTTTAAGCCACTCCTCATAGGGCTTCTTCTCCAGACATTTGATCATTTTACTCACCATCGTCTGGACACATTCCAGCTTGTCGACATCTCCTTTCAATTGCAGTGCCCAGAATTGGACACCGTATTCCAGATGTGGTTGGGGTATCATGACTTCCCTGGATCTATACACTATACTCCTGTTTATGCAGGCCAAAATCCCATTGGATTTTTTAGCTGCCACATCACATTGTTGGCTCATGTTTAACTTGTTGTTCACAAGGACTCCCAAGATCTTTTTCACATGTACTGCTGTCGAGCCAGGCGTGCCCCATTCTCTATCTTTGCATTTCATTTTTTTCTGCCTACGTGGAGTATCTTGCATTTGTCCCTGTTAAATTTTATTTTGTTAGATTTTGCCCATCTCTCTTATCTCATTTTGAATTCTGTGCTTGTCTTCTGGAGTGTTGGCTCCCAATTTGGTACCGTCTGAAAACTTGATGATAATGCCTTCTAGCCCTTCATCTAAGTCATTAAAAAAGATATGTCAGGGCACCACAGTTCAACCCTATGCAACCGAGAGTTCAACTAGGTCAGAAGCACAAAATGTGAAGTGAATACACAAGCATTGCACTAACCCAGCCATTGAATCCTACAACAGATGTGTCAGGTTCATAGAAAAAGAAGGGGACTCAGGGCGGATTACATACAGTAGGAGGATCTTACCACAGGTTCTTTTCCTGGTTCTTTACAGTTGTGTCACTGGGTGCTGTTGCTCCATTGCACCACAGGAGGTGCTGTTGCTTCATCCTCCTATGACGAAGAGCTTGCCAGCCCGTTAGGCTTCCTTATTTATTGGCATTA
The DNA here is from genome assembly GCA_030556195.1 of Anolis apletophallus. Taxonomy (NCBI): domain Eukaryota; kingdom Metazoa; phylum Chordata; class Lepidosauria; order Squamata; family Anolidae; genus Anolis; species Anolis apletophallus. The sequence goes on from JARBWK010000010.1 coordinate 35,279,923, forward strand.
TAAAAGTCCTCCTCCGCAAAGCGGTCCCTAATTTCTCTACTCACAGCTAGGCTTGTTTTTGACTGCTTAGGTAACCAGAAGGCAGGGCTGACAGCTGGCTGCCCAAGCCAGTCCGGGGTCTCGAACCTGTAATGTTCGGTTGATAAGCTCTTTTAGCAGCTGTTGTTACTGCTATGCTAAACCTCCGGCCCAATAAGCACAATGGAAATGTCCTACCACATGCACAATTCTTTCAAAAAATCGATATTTTACTCATTTAAGTTGTTGCTCTGTTTTGATTAACTGTGCTTTCTTTTAGTGCTTTTGAACAGATTTCCTATCAATTAATTAAAACTGTTTTGAAAGTCTGTTAAAACACTTGAACCCCTTTCTCATTGTTTTTTTCTTTATTCTTCAAAGGAACCTTTGTGTCATATTATGTAAAATGGCAGCATTGTGAATGCAGTCATGCTTAAGCATCAGCTCACACATCACAAACACCTTTTTATGGCGTCTGGGGAGCTTCCAAAACTGAACTTCTGTAGATTTGGTGGCCCTACTCGGGACTTACGAGTTTAATGAATGAGGAAATACTGCTTTGTCTCTTGGATTTATGATACTATTTCCAAACTACCCAATTCAGTAAAACTGATTCCAAAATTCTTATATGTTTTAAGTATTCTATATTCTGGCATTAAAAATCATTAATCAAAAGGGTTACTGGATCAGATATGCACATCCTCTCTCTTTCTCTCTCATTCTCATTAATTTTATCCCTACAGGTTTCAGTTTCTAATCACGATATTCATTAAACCAAGGAAATTTAATTTAGTTTCAATACTTTTGCTGTATTGAGGTTATTTTGTCGTGCGGTTGTGTGTGTGTGTGTGTGTCTGTCTAATGTTCTGGAAATGAATATGCTTTTGCATCACTACTAATTTTATGAGCTAAGAGCAAAAGTTTTAGATATAGTTTCATTACATCAGGACAATAGAATTTTCAGAAATCGCTATAATGTTGATTATGGTCCATTCAAAGGGAATCCTGTTGAACTCAATTAGGCAGTGTTAAGATCATAACTATTCAGGGGCGGCCCCACCATATAAGCGAGCTACGCAGCTGCGTAGGGCGCCATCTTGGAAGGGGGCGTCGTGGGGTGAATTCCCGCCCACTGGGCGCAGCCGCTCCCGTGCGCCACCGTTTCCGCGGGGCATTGTAGAGCGAGGAGCCTTCGAAGGCTCCTCTTCACGTTTCCTGGTTCCCGCTGCCGGCCCCTCCCATGGGCGTTGCAGAGGGCAAGGGAGAGCGCTGCCCTGCCCTCTGCAACGCCCCGTGGGTGGGGCTGGCAGGGGAACCAGGAGCGCTCTTCCTGGTTCCGCTGCTGACCCCTCCCATGGGCATTGCAGAGGGCAAGGGAAAGCGCTGCCCTGCACTCTGCAACGCCCCATGGGTGGGGCTGGCAGGGGAACCAGGAGGCGCTCTTCCTGGTTCCCGCTGCTGGCCCCTCCCATGGGCGTTGCAGAGGGCAAGGGAAAGCGCTGCCCTGCCCTCTGCAACGCCCCGTGGGTGGGGCTGGCAGGGGAACCAGGAGGCGCTCTTCCTGGTTCCCGCTGCTGGCCCCTCCCATGGGCGTTGCAGAGGGCAACGGAGAGCGCTGCCCTGCCCTCTGCAATACCCCGTGGGTGGGGCTGGCAGGGGAACCAGGAGCCGCGAGGAGAGGAAGAGCGCACGCAAGGTACCTCCTGAATTTGGGGGGCCAAAATAATGTTGGGGGAATTATGTTTTTTTGGGGGGGCGCAAAAATTTTTTCGCCTACCATTAAAAATTACCTTAGACCGCCCCTGTAACTATTTCACTGGGATTGGTGAAATGTAAACATATTAAGCTACCAGCTGCATTGTGCTCAGTACTTATGAGATTTTTAATATGTCAAAGTAACAGGAAAAAATGTGAAGTAGGGGAAATATTAATTATTCTGCTCCCACACTGTCTTAACTATTTGGATGAAAAAAATGTTTACATTAAAATGCTGTTGAAATCAAGCTGGTATAATTAAGTCTGAATCCACTTGCTAATCCCAATTAGATGCTGAATTGGGGTGGGGGGAAGGAGCTTTTGCTGAATTCAGTAAATCTGCATTCATGTAAATCCCACTGATGTAGTGATTTTACTGTAGCTGGCATGAATAGTTGGCTTTAGGGTGCAATCTTTGCAGTGCCTTGGAACATTGTCTTCATCATTTCCTCTGAATGAGGAAGCTCTCTACAGGAGAGTTCAATATAACAAGTTGAGATGTAATTTCAGTAGAAAATTGTTTCTAAGGGCCCTTTCGCACAGCCATTTAACCCAGAATATCAAGGCAGAAAATCCCACAATATCTGCTTTGAACTGGGTTATCTTAGTCCACACTGCCATATATTCCAATTCAAAGCAGATAATGTTGGATTTTTTTCAGCTGTGTGGAAGGGGCCTGGGTAAGTGAATAGACACCCACCAACCATATGTGTTAGCCAGTATCTTTTTTCTAAATGCTGAAACACTGTGTTTGAGACGGGAATGGTGTTATTGAGGCCAAAGGATTGGTATGAGAGTAGAAGCTGGAGGCATCATATCAGCTGCTGTGAGGAATGTTCCTGACAGCAGAGGACAATCCACAGGGTAAACCAGAAATACATCTCAAAGTGCCTTGTAGATATCTGCTTTATATAGAAAAAGCCCAGTGCATTTCAGACTATAAGCATTTTGGTAGCCTTCTTCATGGGATTCATGCACAAATAAATTTTAATCTGAAAGGACAACACATAATTGTATGATAAAACTAAGCATATGACATTATACTATTAGAAATCCAGGTTCCAACCACACAAAGTTCTCTAGTATCTTGTCATCAGATGTCTACTGTTGTCAGCATGGAGGAGGGTGTCAAACTGCCAATTTCACTTGGAGGAATAAAATGTCATGAAGTGACCATGCTGTTTAGAGAAGGTCTTATTGAAAGTGCTGCTGTCATCTGAAGTTCAGTGGCTTAGAACAGGGGGAGTGGACCTCTGAACGCCAGAGCTGAACTATTCCTTAGTGAGAATACATAGTTGAATTCAGTTCCGTATAGCATTTTGCATTTGCTTTTTTTGGGTGACAGAACACAACCACGGCTATTGCTAAGAAAAGAAAAAAATATGTGCCCTTAAGAAATATTATTGAAACTGGAACTTATAGTATTGAAACTTGAGTTATTTATTTATCTTTGTATTTTATTTTGCTGTACTGTAATTTTTGGCTTGGCCTCATGTTAGCTGCCCTTAGTCACCTCCGGGGAGATGTTGGCAGGGTACAAATTAAGATGATGATGATGATAATCTGGTGTCGAAATAGTTGTGTGGCCAAGCAGGTACAGCTGTTTCTGAACTATAATTCTCTGGTTGTTTTTTTTTAAATAGTTGCAATGCACATTTAAAAAAAACCTTTGCCAAAACCCAGTAACCATTACAAATGTTGGCATGAATTCCCATCTCTCTAAAAGGTCATTGAAGAATAGTTTTACTGATATTGTGTTCATGGTTGACTGCACAGAAAATGTGGCCATGGAATTTTTCAATGACATGCTAGGGCATGAAGTATCATATTCTCTGAAGGATAAAAAAAATCAACTTTGTTTTTGGTACAGATGAGTAATGTGACGACAGAATATTGTTTGGACATCATGAGGAAATTCGAAGTTTCAGAAGAAAACAAGAACCAAAATGTTCTGGGTATAGAAGGTAACACCTTTCAGATTTTCCTTTACTTTCTGTTTACTTAGATTCTATTTTATATTGCAACCACACAGCAGTAGTTTTGTAGTGTTTTCTTTGGACACACTTAATAAATTTAAGAATGAGAGTGCGATCACCCCAGATTGCAATTTACTGAGAATAAGAGGAAGGCAATAACATACTCTGATACATGGATTAATTGCTTTGTCAATTTAAATGTATTGTTAATTCTATTGACATTACATATATAATTGGTATCAATAAAAAGACACAGACTAAACAGTGATGATTCACAGTTACGATAGTATTTAAGATGAATAAAAAGCTTACAGTTGAAAGTAATTGCATACATTTCATGTCTGGCATTACATAATAGATTTGAGAAAACATGCTGAGTCACATTTTGGTTTATTGAAAAAATGCAGGTTTTCTATTTAGACCAATAGTTCCCATCCTTTTTTAAAAACCAGGGACCACTTTGCTTTTTTTGTTATTACCCAGGACCACAAGGTTCAAGAATAATAAACTATGCTAATTTAAAAGTTGTCAAACTTAATAGTATCATGAATTAAGAGTACTATTATTAAAAAGAACAATTTAAATAGAAAATTAAATTCGGTTTGCATCAATGTGATTTTTGAGCTTGCATCTTCTTTACAAGTTTGGTAATCCTAGGGCTAATATTATTGCTCAAAGATACACACACATCATCACTTATTTTCAATCAATTCACAGACTTGTTTTTAATTACCAGCAAAGCAGAAAACACCTGTTCACATAAATGAGTTGTGGAGAAGAGGATAAGATAGCAAAAGGAAATTCCAAAACTTTTAATATAAAAATTGCTTTTAACATCAAAACTCCTCAAGAGAATCAGATTCAAATGCATCCTTGCAGTTTCTGTCATTTTGAAATTCAATGAGCTCTTCCTGGATTTCTTCTGCAACCTCTCTAACATCAGAAAATAAAACAAAAACACAATCGAGTACAGGCATGACAAACAAAAGCTATATTGTCTTTTTCATAACAATTGAAATTCATTTCAATCATCATTAAATAAGTCAAAAATTAATATGAATATTGAAGACTCACGGTCAGTAAAACTACTGGAGTCGTCAAATCACTAAACAGCAAAACAGAATCACTGACACAGCCAAGCAAGAGAAAAGAATGTGCGCAACTTACTGATGCTGGATCACATGAATATGTGACATGTGACGTCAATTGCTTGCCATCCCCCTGGCTTCCTGTGCACACCTGCTGACCACATAGCAACGGATCCATTAAAATGAATAAAGGTTTAAAATTTTAAATGCTTTGAGGACCATATTTTAGTTCTTGCAGACCACTGGTAGTCCACAGACCACTGGTTGGGAACCACTTATCTAGATGCATTATCTGCCGTGCTGGTGAATCTTTTTCTCATCTCAGCTCTCCAACATATAAAAGAAGTGATTGTGACTGACAAAATGTTCATGATATTTTTACAATAAAAGTTGTTGTGTTCTCCACAAACTACTAATATTATTCAATGCTGTGCTGTAAAATGGCAAATATCTATAGAAGGGGCTACTTTTATATTGCTTTAGAGTAGTGGTTCTCAACTTTTGGGTCCCCAGATCTTTTGGCCTTCAACTCCCAGAAATCCTAACAGCTGGTAAACTGGCTGGGATTTCTGGGACCTCTAGGCCAAAACACCTGGGGACCCACAGTTTGAGAACCACTGCTTTAGAGGATGCTTTGACCTTGTTAAACTTGAAAAATCTAGCTCTTCCTCTTTTTCATAACTGCAATTGTTGCCAGTCCTTTGCTGTAACATTTACACTGTCAATTCTTTATCATGTGGATTGAGACCAAAGCTTTGAAAACTATCAAGTTTGTAGATGTAACTCCCAGAATTCCTTAGCCAGCAGGGCCAGTAACCGAAAAAGTATATCTCATTTATCAAGAGAGCCATCACTACAATTTGGGACTATAGCATCTTTATCAGTCCTAAGAGTAATAACATTGGTCTAAGGCAGGCATGGGCAGACTTCAGCCTCTAGGTGTTTTGGACTTCAACTTCCACAATTCCTAACAGCCTACTGGCGAGTTGTGTGAGTTGAAGTCCAAAACACCTGGAGGGCCAAAGTTTGCCCATGTCTGGTGTAAGGTTTGGAAGAAAGGTACTTGTTTTGACCCAGTTTGGTCATAGCAGTCCTTAGGTCAGTTTATGCCTAACTTCTCTTATCTGCCCTCGCCCCCAAATAAGTAAGCCCCAATGTATTCCATCACATGGAATGGGATCAGTTTCTTCCTATCATCATTTTAGGGAGCAAGAAGTATTTGTTCCTTTGACCAGTCCTAGTTTAAGATCCTTTGCCACTTGAGGTCCGACAGCAAAGGGCGATCCTACTTACTCAAATCAAAATCATACTGATTAGAGCCTGCCAAGTAATTTCAGCACATCAGACACAAAATCCCCAAAGTGCCAACCTCCATTTTCCAAATTTGAAAATATAATAAAAATGAACTTCATACTTATTTAGTTCTCTTTCATGACACTCAATATTTGCTGCCTGCAGTGGCCCTTTCATTTTCTCTTAACACAGAACTTGCTTTTCACTGTGATATCTGGTACAGTGATTTAATGCCCCATTTCCCTAGGGTCTGTGCATATGCAGATTTCCACCTGTGCCTCTCCCATCTGGATGAGAAATTTGTCATATGTAAGTAAGTGCTGTACATACAGTTGACCTCCCCAGTTCAAAGCCTAGAACTATAAAACTAAAATCCTGCTAAATCTGTTGTTTTGGACAGCACCTGATTTCTTTCTTCCCTTTCCAGCTTGGGTCTGAGCTTGTATGTAGAATACACATGGTTTCAATGGATAAAATTTTTTCCAGTTTCAGACATAGACATTACATATGAAAACGAATTTTCAGAAATGTTATTGGATGAAATCTGATAACAGTTATGTTTATCTGTTTTCTAGTAGAATGAGTTTGTTACTTGGAACTGTAACATAAACTGTGTTGCTTAACCCATAGTAATCAGTACAGGGAAGATCTCCCCGTGCACAAAGGGGTTTTCCCTCTAATCACAGATGTCCTCTTCTTTGCCTGGTGGAAACAGTTAAAAAAAACCAAGCTTATTAAACATGCTTCGTTGTTTTGGGACCTTAATAACACTGCATTACAACTTGTTTATTACTGAAGTGTACTTTGATGGTTCTACTTGAATTTCTCTCCTTTTCTGCTAATGTTCTTTTTTGTAACATATATGCTTAAAGCTGTCTGGTCTTGGTGTCAGTAGGGAAACCCTGCTACTTGATAGGCATTTTAAATCAGCTGTGCCAGACCTTACCTTGCTAGTGAGAATACCTTACCTTGCTGATGAGAAAAATACAGTTTGAGATTAAGAAGAACCAATGCAAGGAATGTTTTGCAAAAGCGTTTACTCTTCTTAGATTTCCTTATGTGTATTTATTACTTTCTGCCTTAATTTTCCCATTACTGGTGCCTCCCAGATGTGTTGGACTACAACTTTTACTTTCTGTGCAAGGGCAGTTGTCATTTCAATACTTTAATTATTCATCTAAATCAATTTTATGATTTAAAAATGGGTTATATAGTATATGCAACCCTGCTGTGTGTTCAAGTCATTTCTAATTTATGGCAATCCTCAGGTGAACCTGTCAGAAAGTTTTCTTGGAAAGATGTATTAAAATTATCTAGGATCTAATCACTGTCCAGGTGAAAGGAACTTTTCAGTTTAACAGAGACTTGGGTGCGTTTACTGTCCCTTGGTCCCAGTTCTTAATTAGACTGATAGTGATTAGTAACCTGCCATAGTTTATGAATATGCATGAAGGAAAGGAACAGGTAGACTTGTTGCTTGTGAGGCAGTGGTTTAATAAAGACAGTGGCAGGCAAAGTTTAATGAAAATTCAGAGCAGGGATCTAGTTTTGGTGGTGGAATAATATCTTATTGTCAGTGGGCTAAATTTAATTGTTAATTGAAAATAGAGTCGCACCATTGAACCCGTAAAAGTCATATGAGTTGACTTGCCAAGCTCCCATTGACCCAGTATTCCTACTTTTGTTTGGACTGACAATTGGATTAAGGTAATCATTGTTGCATATGTATATAAACTATCTGATTTTACAGTTAGAATATGTTTATACTCTAAGCTTATCTTTTTTTAAAGGCTTTACAAACTTTATGCGCAGTCCTGCCTGTGATGTGTTCAATGCATTACACAGTGAGGTACACCAAGATATGGACCAGCCCCTCTGCAATTATTTCATTGCCTCCTCCCACAATACATACCTAACTGGAGACCAACTTCTCTCTCAGTCTAAAGTTGAGATGTATGCTCGAGTCCTACAAGATGGCTGTCGATGTCTTGAAGGTATCCTTTTTATTATTTTTATTGGATTGGATGTTGTTGGCATTGCAAAAAAATGTTAATGTCTCCAAACAGAGATCACCCCCTTCCCATCTATTGCATGGGGACCATTTAATGCAACTTTCTCTGTGGCAAGCTTTTTTTTTAAAAAAATATTCTTATTACTGGTGTTCTTGTTATAGTTGTTTTCATTGCACACAACAAAGTGCCTTCTAATTAGGAACAACAACACGAGAAAAAGGAAACAGGATTCCTATCTGAAATTGATATAAATTTCATATACTTGTTTGGACACAGTGTCATTTAAGAGAAGAAAGAAAAAACTATGTTGAAGCTGGCGCAACAAAGCTTTGCAGTTATTAAGAAAGTGCTCTATGATTTTGTGCTCAATTGCCATCTAAAATATTTAATTTATGTGGTTCAGATTTTCAAAATTTTTAATATAGCAGCATTATGTTCCTTTGCATCATCATAATTTATTTATACCTCAATTAATCCCCCCAAAGAGGACACAACACATCTTGACATAAGGGCATTACTACGAGGGTTGAATGAAAAGTAATGTGCCCATCTTCGTAACTCTTCAACAGATGGCAGTACTGGTATGCGGCAGGTACTGGCTTGTTCAGTAGACTATTTTCTTCAGTCCAATTTTGGCGGGAAGCCTTAGCATTGAATGGTTGTGTTGTTAAAGTGCAAAGTATGGAACCCTGCGCAGATGGTCAGTCAGTGCGACAAAAGCAATGTGCACTCATTGAATTCTTGTCAGCAGAAGGTGTCACCCCAAAGGAGATTCATCAGAGAATGCAAGCTGTTTATGGTGATTATGTTGATGTTAGTACTGTGTGTCATTGAGAGAGTAAGTTTAAAGATGTTGAGGTGGGAACATCTGACTTGTGTGACAAACAAAGAGTTGGACATCCTGTGACAGCAACCACCAAGTTTCACAAGTAAAACATGCACAGATTGATTCAGAAAGATTGTTGTATGACTCAGAGAGAAATTTCAAGCATAATCAGCATTTCACAAGAACGTGTGGGTCACATTATTGCTTTGCTTGGCTCTCAGAAGATCTGTGTATGATGGGTATGTTGAGAGAACTGTGAGATTCTGGTTGTGGAAACAAAGTGTCGACTTCTTCTGTGACAGCTTCAGAAAACTTGTTCATTATTGGCAGAAATGTATCCAATTGTCTGGTGATTATGTGGGAAAGTGAATAGTGGTAGTTAAAGAGCACGTTCTAAGGATTATTTCTGCATTTGATTTATTAAAATATTCCCATCCAAACCCAAGTAATGAAGGTGGAGACATTACTTTTCATGCAACCCTCCTAAAAAGGTAAAGGTTTCCCCTAACATTAAGTCTAGTTGTGTCCAACTCGGGGGTGGTGGGTGGTGGTGGTGCTCTTCTCCATTTCTAAGCACCAGGATTGTGGCGCAGTTGACTGGGAGTCAGCTGCATTAAGATCACTACTGGTCATGAGTTCGAAGCAAGCCCGGGTCGGAGTGAGTTCCTGACCAAAGATTGTGTAGCTTGTTGTCTACCGTTGCAGCCTGAAAGACAGTTGCATCTGTCAAGTAGGAAATTTAGGTATCATTTTGTGGGGAGGCTAATTTATCTGATTTATGAGGCCATAAAAATCTCCAGGAAGTATGCAGAGAATGAGGAAGCAACAGTTCCCCTGGTGGCCAGAAGCTGGAATGTTAAATAGCCCCTGAGTGTCTGTCTATATATGTTGTGTATCTATGGCATTGAAGGTTTGCCATGTAAATGTACATTGTGATCCACCCTGAGTCCCCTGCGGGGTGAGAAGGGCGGAATATAAATACTGTAAACAAACAAACAAATAAGTAAATAAGCTGAAGAGCCAGTGTTGTCTGTAGATGCTTCCAAGGCCATGTGGCTGGCATGACTGCATGGAGTGCTGTTACCTTCCCGCAGAAGTGGTTCCTATTGATCTACTCACACTTGCAGGTTTTCAAACTGCTAGGTTGGCAAAATGCAGGGCCAAAAGCGGGAGCTCACCCCGCTCTCTGGATTTGAACCGCCAACCAGTCAGTCAACAAGTTCAGCAGCTCAGTGGTTTAACCTGCTGTGCCACCAGGGTACAAGTTAAAATACACAAAAATGCAAATATTAAAATAGAACTAAACCGAAACAGCACTAAACATTCACAGTTAAAATCCATCAAAACAGTTGTAAGTACAGATAAGATACTTCCTTAGAGTGTCCTAATCAAAACCAATTTTGGAATCCATTCAGGGGCATCTGATAAATTTAGTTAGCTCTTGAGAATGTTGAACTAATCATATGAGGCAAGTTGACTTAATATTCAGTCAGGTGAAATGTGTCAGACACCTGAAAATTTTGTACAACTAACTATTTTTATTGGCATCTGAAGAAGATGGTCAAGTGTCATTATTGATGACACTGATTTGAAAATGTAATTAATGTAAGCATTCATGGTTTCCAGTATTTGCAATTGAGAATTTGGAACTTTCCTTCATCTCACACAACTGTTGCCCTGCTGATGGTCCCCGCAGGGAAATTCACACTAGTCTAGTTTAGTCAACAGACTTTGCATACCATCAGTGGAGAAAAAAACAATATCAAATTATCTCACTATTTACCCACACTGATCACAGCATAGGTATTCAAGTTTGTCCAGAATATGCTCATAGTCAAAGCTGCAGGTGTTTCAGGAAACAGGTAATTTGAATATGAATAGTAAAAGTTACAGAATGACATATTAACCTTTTGTGAGTAAATGAAACATTCTCATTCATTTCATTGAGCTAATCTTTCTACATGTTCTATGGGCTGTCCAACTGCTGGCCCTACAGGTGTTTTGGACTTCAACTCCCAGAAATCCTAGCCAGTTTACCAGCTGTTAGGATTTCTGGGATTTGAAGTCCAAAACACCGGCAGGGCCGGCAGTTGGACAGCCCTGTTTATGGGACATGGAAGCTCTATGTTGATGCAGAAGCATCATGCCTCAGAGTGTGGTGGAGCTCCTTCTTTGGATGCTTTTAAACAGAGGCTGTATGCTATCTGTCAGTGATACTTTGATTGTGCTTTTCCTGCATGACAAGGGGCTGGACTAGATGGCCCATGTGGTCTCTTCCAATTCTATGATTCTAAGACAGGAGTGAGGAATATTTTCTTTTTCTGTTTTGAGCTGTGTTTATTTTGCAGTCATCTGCTGGGGGCCACATGTTGACGGTACACAGTACATGGCCAGAGCCTTAATGTGGTGGGGATTTCTCTCTCTCTCTTTAACACCTTCCCCACTTTCACATTTTTCTTTGTGTATCTTGCCTTCTTCCTTTGTGCCCAGCTGTCCTCTGGAAAGGCGATCTCTTATGGCTTGCAATACATTTTTGAAATTAGGCAGAGGGTAACAGGTTGATTCCCCCCATTACGGGACTGTTTAATTGGGACCATGGTGAATTCTCAGGAGTATGCTCTAATTACATGAGACATGAAGTACAGTTCTAGTAATTATCCATTGCTAATTTGGACTTGAAAGCCAAGACATAATAATAATAATAATAATACTTTAATATTTGTGAGTCGCCCTCCACCGGCGGTGCTCCGGGCGACTTACAACAGTTAAAACCCTAGGGTGAACAATGTACAACAGTTTAAAAACATGGAATATGAACAGGAGGGGTGGCTCAGGTAGTCCAGGGTACCGAGCCAGTCCCGAACGCTAGGCGGAAGAGCCAGGTCTTCAAGGCTGGCCGGAATCCAGATAGAGTCGGAGAGGCTCTGAGGGTGGGCGGCAGTGAGTTCCAAGTCGAAGGGGCCGCGACGGAGAAGGCTCTCCGCCGAGTTTCCGCCAGTCTAGCCTCCCGCACTCCAGGGGTAGTCAGGCGGTCACCGTTGATGGAGCGTGCTGGCCTCTCGCTGCATTGGGCCGTCAGCCGGTCACTCAGATAGGAAGGCCCAATGTTGTGCCGGGCTTTAAAGGTGAGCACCAGGAGTTTGTAAAGGGCTCTGAGCTCTAGGGGCAGCCAGTGAAGTTCTTTAAGAATGGGGGAAATGTGATCCCTCACTGATGACCCAGTAATGAGTCTGGCTGCGGCGTTATGGATACGTTTCAGCCTCTTAGTTGTTGTCTGGGGGAGGCCCACATATAGGGCGTTGCAGTAGTCGAGGCGTGAGACGACAGTGGCATGGACCATGAAGGCATCAGTTGGCTGTTTTGGAGTGTTTTTGTGCAATTCATGTCTACTTTGGTTGGCCCCTCATATGTCTGTCCAAGGAGCCAGTTGTGTGCATGTATACATAGAAAATCTTCTTTCTTAACTCGTATATCCCTAAATTGTCATAATACAAGTGAAGTGCTAGTTAGTGTTTTTACTAAAACATCTGCCATGGTTTTCTTGCCAGGAATACTCTTGCTGATTACGCTTGATGGTAATAATAGCATGACAGTCAGCTTTAATCATTTGCCAGCATGAGCTGGGTAGACTACGAAGGATGAGATATGATGCGTGAAATAAGAGAGTATCTATTTGTTGATCAGGATTTGCATGTGTCGGAGTATGTTCTTGGAACATCTCTCCTGTGACCACCACGTACTTTCCATCAAAAACAATAATCTATTCCTTGAAGGAATATTTGTGTAATATTTAATCTTCCTGTCTTATTAGTTGACTGCTGGGATGGTCCAGACGGAGAGCCAGTTGTGCATCATGGTTATACCCTTACTTCCAAAATACTTTTTAAAGATGTATTAGAAGTGATCAACAAAAATGCTTTTGTTAAAAATGAGTAAGTATACCAGAAACCAAGACAGTAACAGTACATGTTTATCAATGCAGTATATGCAGTTTCTAAAAAGAGAAAATCAAGCCAATTTCTTCCAATTACTAGTGCTTGAAAATGTAACCTTTTGGACTATATCTCTCAGAATCCCAAGCTACTATGGCCAAGGCTCTGCTGGTCATGGGCTTCCAATATTTGGAGAGTAAAAAGTAAGATTTTGAAGTTCTTCATATTGCCCTGTGAGCTTTACTGGCATGCTTTAAAATGTTTTCTTTTCCTTCATTTCAAGGCTTGCTATTTTTACTCATAAGAGGATTTGATTGAGTTCAATTGGATTTACTTCCCACAAAGTATCCTTAGGATTGCAGTCATAGGACAGGGTTCAGAAGAAGTTAGGCAGCTTGGATATTGCTCAAATCTGTTTTTATTCAATTTATGTAGAAGTGTTCACAGGTTTGCAGTCATAGGAGTGTGTGTCATTAACCATCCATTTATGCAGGATTATATTTCTTTGCTCTACTTTTAAGTCTTGAGAGTGAGTGCCAGTAACAATCTACTAGCAGTAAATAGGAGTTCCCTGGTTTCTTCATCAATTGCCTTCTTTTACAGCAAGCTTGACTCTATGAGAAAGCCAACTGACACTGCATTTGATATCTTCAGATTGTGTCACTTGGTCGATTTTCACCCACTTCCTCATGGCAGCCGAATATAGGAAGCAGGAAACAGTATGGTTATTATGAAACAGTAAGGTTCGTTCTGATCCTTCTGAGAGATGTATGAGAAAAAGTCAGTCTCCCTCCCCCTGGAAATTCAAGACAATTAAACAGACCCTTTTCTATCCTCTAATCGGAGCAAGAAAGATAGTCATCTAAGTTTTCTCTGAGAAGACTCTGATCTCCATAATTTTGTGTACAGAAGCCAACTAGCATCTTTGTATTGTGCTTCAGCGCTATGAGCAGTAGAGCATCTTTCACCATCACATTTTATCACCATTGGCAACTCTTCTGCCTAATGATATACAAGAGGCCTGGTTGGTTATAGGAGAGCATCAATGACTTTTGGAAAGAACATGAAGAAAACCCTTGGAGCTAATTTCCATTATCCACTTAATAATGTTTTCCATTATTAAGCAGATTATTAAAATGTGTTTCATTGATCTAATATCCTAATTTCATTCTTACTGCTGAGGCTGGTCCAGAGGAGGAATTGAAATTATTGATGGCAGCTGTTCAAAAATGTAAATGGCCATTAAAGAATGAAGAAACAAAGTTGTAAAATCAGCATGCACAAACCTTTTGCTTTGTGCTGTAATCGGTACAAGATAAATCATCAAGACCTTGGAGATTTTCATATTCCCATTTTCCTTTTCTTGTAGGTTTCCAATTATATTATCTATTGAGAATCACTGCAGTATTCAACAGCAAAAGAAAATTGCTCAGTACCTCAAAGAGATTTTCAGTGACAAGCTGGACTTGGCTTCTGTGAATGCTGGGGATTCTAAACAGCTTCCAAGTCCACAAAGTTTGAAAGGCAAAATCCTAATAAAGGTAAGTGGCTATTTGGTTTGGTGCCAAATTGTTTTTGCTTAAACCCTGATTTGTCCATGGCTGTGCTGAGGTGTCAGATACATCTTCGCATCTATAGACTCTAGAAAGTTAAAAGACACAATGAGATCTTTGAAATCAGACATACATGTCCTGTGTTGCATCAGGTTGTTTGTCCCCCTTCCTCGGAGATGGAACTCATGTATTCCTTGGGCTACGTACACCTTTCTCAGGTCTTTGTGTCATCCCAAGCCCCTGAACCCTTTCCAAATTGTAAGAAAGAAATGCCAATCCAAGGTCCTGTATTGATTCTCTAAGGTTCCATGTGGACTGACTTGAATTCAAGCATCCTGCACCCCATACATATCTAGGAGGAGGCCCTCCTCTCGATCCCACCCCTGTCTCAAGCTCAACTAGTGGGAACGAGAGGAGGGCTTTCTTCATGACGACTCCACATCTCTGCAATTCCCTCCCTAAAGAAGTAAAAATGGCCTCACCCTCCCCTACTTTAAAAAACATCTAAAACACACCTGTGCACTTTAGCATATGGAGAGGAGGAGGACTAAGACACTTTGACTACTTGGAATGCTGGCTAGTCCCATTTGTACTATATGACTGCCACGTTACATTTCAAATGAACACTGGTGTCAGCCATTATTTTGATATGTTTGTACTCACTCGAGGCATTGAATGCTTGCCTTTTTGTATGTGTACAGTGCCCTGAGTCCCTTCAGGAAGAGAGAGTGGTCTAGAAATAAATATTATTCTCTTCTCTTACTCCCTGAGTGCAAATTGGCTTGACATGGTGCACTTCATTTCCAACTGTTTTTTGAACAAGAGGTACTGCAGCAGTTATTAGATGATGCCAAGCCATGCGAAGAGAACGTTCTCCATTCTTACTCACTTTTGGTTCTAATTCAATTCAGCTGTAGATAGTGAGCATGCATTGGAACAAGCACATTTAATTTCCTGATCTTCAATCTTGGTCAGAGCTCTTATTAAAAATATGGGCCCAATATCACAATTCATCTGTTTGTATAAGGAAGATGTCTTTCTGAGTGTCTCTACAACTTAGTCTTGCCAAGTGCTTTAAGATAGACAAATATGGAAATAAATGCTAGATACATTAAGGAAATAAACTGTCACTTTTCTGTATTGTAGTTGTGTCATTAGTCACTTGCAGATTATCAATATGGGTATGTTGACTCAAAGTTAGCTTCCTCAGAAGTAGCGAATATAGTAGAATTGTGAGAGTCAGAGCTTCTTTTACATTCAGACTGCATGCACTCAGTTCTTTAAAAAAATAGTTAAGATACAAAAATTGCATTGACTTGCAAATATCTTGGCCCATTTTTTTTGGTAGTGCAATCAATATTTTGACTAAAAGGTCTAGGCTTATAAATATACACAGTATTTCTGTTACAGAGTTTGTTCAGACTTAAAAAAACCAGAGTTCACATCTTATGAAAAGGGAGCTAGAGAAAGGTTATTCTTTTCAACTCAGTTTGGGGGAATTATAAGTACAAAACCAACATTTGCAAGTTTTGCTCTGAACCTGACCTTGTTGTCTTGAACAAATCAATCTGGCCTGTCTCAAAAAGTCATGTGAGCTCTGTGGAGCCATTGAGGGGATGTTATGCAAAGCCTAGGAAGAGACCAAATGCATAGTAGAAGGCCAGTCCAATATTCCACTCCCAAAGTGGTCAACCATATGTCCACAGAAAGCTCATAAACTGGACTTGAATGCAATAGCATCCTCTCACTAATCTCGCCCCACATTTGGAATTCAAGGGCATGCTATCTCTGATGTTGGAAGTAATTGCATAGCTATCATAACTATATGTCAACCAGAAACAAGCTGCCTACAACTCGTGTTCCATGTGAATTCCTAATAGGTCTCCTTTCTTTCAGTCCATGTTGGTTGTCAAAGGTGACTTGTCTCTTTTCTGCTTTTGGTTTTGCTACAGAAACTTCAACAGAGTGTCAGCCTTTACATTCTCTTGCTGTAGAGCAAAGGTGAACAAGATTTGTTCACACAAAGATATAGTGTTCAAAAAAGCTATTTGCAGAAAAGGCGCATTTGAAAACCTGGTCAGGAAGGCTGAGGGGAATTGCTCTTTTAATGAGCTTACTCTCCATGATTTTTCCCTGTCAAATAATTTGTCTTCCTGAAGGCTTTGTTGTTCTTGTTAAAAAGCGTGTTGGGTCCTGTCATGTAAAGTAAAATGAGATGGCTCTGGCATGCTGTATTTAAGAAATATGAGGACCCTGGAATTTTAAGCCATAGATGTATAGCATTTTTATTATTGAGCCCTTCAGATGTCCTCAGTACGTATGGCTTTATCAACACTGATGTTCACATAGTTGGAAGACTGTTCTCAAATATCAGATGGCTAAAATTAAATACAATGGCCTAGAGGAAATGCCATGCTTAACTGCTTTGGCACCTTAAGTGTAATTGTGATCTCAACGTTACAGGAAAACTACAGTTTAGTTCTGGTGAATGTATATATGGATATATTAAGAGATGTATGTGTTACAAATATAAGAAAGTAGTGGGAAAACTGACTGGAGGCCAGTGTCCAAAATGCACTTTTTAAACTGTACTGAGCAGAGTAGACAGGAAGATACCATATACAACATCGGATTGTCGTTATCCCATCCCCTGCCTATGTTGAAGCTATTTGTATACCCTACATCAATTCAAGGCCATTCCTAGCTTTCCAGAGCAGAAGGGGAGATAATGACCTTGTTGCTTCTGCTCTACCTTTCAGAAGCTTCCAGTATCGTTGATCCTGGTATCTTTCTGAACCACATAGCTGGGATAGTACTTGGGGATGGGGCACTGTTTTACAGTGCCTTTTCTCCTTCATGAAGAGGCAAACCCAGAAGATGCTGCTCTTTTTCAACTCGCTGACAATTGGTTTTAGGGATTCCTCGTGGTTTTTGTCCCCATGCTATTTAATATATACTTATAGCTGGCAGAAGGGGATGCCACTTTTTGACACAATCCCAGGCAACTATTCAGACCTAAACTGGTGCTTGTTATCTGTAATGGGTGACAGTCAACAAATGTAAACTTAATCCAGACAAGATACAGGTGGTACTGGTCAGTTGAAAAGCAGATAAGAGGGTAGGAATTCAGCGTGTACTGGATGTAGTTACTATCACTGTGAAGATGCTGGTCTTTTGCTTGAGTGGTCTCCTCGATTCAACCATGAATTGAGGCTCATGGTTGAATTGAGGAGACCACTGAAGCTCAAGTTTTAGTGGTGATCAGGAGTGTATTGCACAATTAAGGCCCAGGTTTCTGCATTTGTCCAGGAGCACATTTTCAATGTGGGTGCCAACTACACACATTTTTTTTGATATGCCAGATCTGGCTGTGGTGGTAGTTTGGAAATTTGGCTGGTCCAAAAAGCTGTAGCCAGATTGTTAATCAGGGCTGGCTACAAGGAATACACATCTGCCCCCGTTGCCTGGTTTATTTCTGGGTACTCTTTCTAGACCATGATAATTGCTATCATACTCCCAACCTCAATTAAAGGGATGGTGGTGGAGTTTGAGGCTCATCTGGCAGCTTGTTCTGGATCTAGGACCACAGGAGATGGGTTTCTTCAGGTCCCATAGAAAGCTCTATAATATAGCTTGAGTACACTAATTAGCCTTCATCTCCATTAGAACCAGAGATAGTAAAGTTAAGAGGTTTGGATTCTATTATATTCTATTGGTATGAAAAGATAGAGAGTGAAGCCATTAAAATATGCATTTGTAATAAGGGAGAGAGAGGGAGGGAGGGAGGGAGGGAGGGAGGGAGGGAGGGAGAGAGAGAATTTGTCATCATTATGTGCAAATATTGATCTGGTACCAAAATACTCTTAAAGCACATGAAGTGATCCCACACTAGTTTAAGGAGAACCAACATGTTTCTATAACTGCAGGCCTTTTCTAGCCCATTAGTGTCTTCACAATTTAAAATACTCATAAGTATGACAGCAGTATTTAGTACATATCTGTCAGAGACAGAAACAAGCTCATTTCTTGCCTTGAGATAAATCTTCAGGTTTATTCAATATCAATGTTATGCTTATTACCTAAGTCAACACTAATGTTAGAAAAACAATATTTAAAAACATCATATTGAGATTCACACTGGAAATATAATAAGCCACTGATTTGAAATCTGGTTGGAGATGTAGATCCAACAGAATTCTGCAGGCTATCTTGTGTAATCCAACACTGTCCAGGGTTTTCATCAAGTACTTGGATGAATGAAAGACCAGACAATTGCATGACTCATGAAAAAGTGGTAGGGATTGCAAACTGTTTAGAAGCTTGTTGTGTTCTTTCTTTGAGATGGAATACAGCAGAAAAATAGTATTTTGGACTTTGTTATTATTTACCATTAGTTGATATTTATTTAGATGAGGGTACAGTTAAAATGCATTTAAAAGCACAAACTTTTTTTTAAAAAAAACTTGGCATTATGCTTCTGGTCAAATGTCCTTTGACCAGAAGCTGGCCAATTGGAGTGCCTCTGGTGTTGCTGTGAGAAGGTCCTTTATTGTGTATGTGGCAGGGCTCAGGTTGCATTGTAGTAGGTGGCCTGCGGTTTGCTCTTGCAGCATTAGTTGATATGTCCAAAGTACATTAGTCTCAGTGTAGTCATCTAAGAAGAGTTATTTTACTCTTGGCCCCACTTATGTATTACAATCCACTTCTTCAGATATACTTGTGTATAAAAATATAAATAAACCAGTCTTTAAAATATGTATTATAGCATTATTTATTAAAATATTTGTGTCCTGCTTTCTATACAAATTAGTTTGATTTCAAATGATTTTATTGGTGTATAAAAAGGTCAGTATAAACAATTTAATATGTGTACAATAAAATATTTTAATAGATTAAGAGCTTATCAAACCATTCAATAAGTTAGAAGAAAAATGCTTAAAACTGGTTAAAATATTTTTTAAAGATTTAAAAACATGCACATGTGGAGATTTCCCTTGTAAGATAACTCCAAAGTCATTTTAAAGTGCAGCAAGATAAAGAGGGCTCCTTTTTAATGAATAGGGGACTTTTATACAGGTACTCCCCATGTTGCAAACATCCAATTAATGTATGACTCATTGTTAAGAATGGGGATGAGACAACAGAAAGTGAGAGAAATCTACCGCTAGGAAGAGAAATTCACTCTTGAAAAAGTTATCATGGGGAAAAGATGTCTCAACCGAAGCTTTATGATCAATCCTTGTTTCCACAACAAGCCAAGTTTTCCAAATTCTAATTATGATAGGGACAGAAAGTGAGGTGAAATTTTCTGAATGTCTGCACCCCTGCTCAGAAAATTGTACCTCACTTTCTGTCCCTGTGATAATATGTGGTGGGCATGCCCTAGAGCCAAAAAATCTGGATTACAATGTGGGCAGTCCACAAGTTACAAACAAGATAGGTTCTATGTGTTGTCAAAGGCTTTCATGGCCAGAATCACTGGGTTGCTGTGAGTTTTCTGGCGTGTATGGCCATGTTCCAAAAGCACTTTTTCTTGATGTTTTCATCCCCATCTATGGTAGACAATCTCAGAGGTTGTGAGGTTTGTTGGAAACTAGGCAAGTGGAGTTTATATATCTGTGAAATGTCCAGGGTTGTCTGTTTGAGGCAAGTGTGAATGTTGCAGCTGGCCAGCTTGATTAGCCTTGCATAGATTTAGTTCGTTTGTTCTTCAGTTGAAATATATATATGGCTGGAGTTACATTAAAATGTGTGAATAGATATAGATATAGTTATAGATATATCTGGAGTTACACTTAAAAATGTACCTCTTCCAACTTGCAAACAAATTAGGCTTAAGAACAAACCCACAAAACCTATCTTTTTTGTAACATGGGGACTGCCTTTATTGGAATCCAGATTTTTTTTTGCTAGAGCATGCCCACCACATATAATAAAAGGCTCCTTCTTTTTGCTGAAATTTCCAGGAAACATTTTTCAAAAATTTGGACCCATCTTTGCTAGCCTTTCCTGTGTCATGTACAATCTATACACCATCCTACCGAAATTTTCTCTTAGTCCATAACATCGTACGAATTTAATCTTTGTTTTCCACATCTGTTGCTAGTGATTATAATTGGATTATTTTGTTTTATCGGTAATAGTGGACTACTCCACACCCACACACTTTTTATATAGCCTGTCTTTCAGGCAGTTCTTGTTCTTGTTAATTAGAATTCAGTGTTTTAGTTTTTGTCTTTTTTCATTAATTTTTTTTATCTGAATGCATCTTACTTTGATTTTGAATTAGACAGTTTTAATATTCATGTATTTAAAACATGGTAATATTATTTTCTCCCCTCTTCATTTTTTATGTTAGCTCCTGATTTCAAAACCAGAAAAGCTTTGTTTTTGTTGTTGTTGAAAATTGGAATTTTCTTTGGTAATCACTACAGTCTCTGAAGAGGGCAGAAAATAACAACCTATCTCAGTTGCCAACTCCTGATTGAAAAGATGTCAGAATAGATACAGACAATGCATATATTTTAATTGTTTCTTCATATTCTTCTTTTAAGTCAAGTAACAGTAATTTCTGTAAACCTAATTTGATGTGCAGAATATATATACACTAGAACTGTATAGATGCCTCTTACAGTATATGTTTAGTCTAATTAGATACATTTTGATTTTATTCGATTTTCAAGTGATTCTTTTCAATATTATAATATTCAAATTGTTATAGCAATATTTTATGCCAACTTCCAGGGCAAAAAGCTCCCATATAGCCTTGGTGCTGATGCTGAAGAAGGAGACGTTTCTGACGAAGACAGTGCCGATGAAATTGAGGATGATTGCAAGCTAAAGTTCTCATATGTAAGTGTGCACCTCTGTTTCCTTAAGAGTCTGCTCCCCCAAAAGTTCCTACAGAGCAATAGTAGGTCATCTTTTTAATTACATTTTGGAGTTCAGTGCCTGATTAAGATAAAATAATGATCAGATTCACAAGAACTATAACAAATCAGTAGGGACTTCTTCTGAACCACAGGTTCCCCCTTAAGATATTTATTAATCATGTTTTATCAGAAGATAGCAGGGCTATAATCAGTAAATGTTACTTTAAATGATACCAGATAGATAGTTTTCTCAGTTGCTCATATCTACTTCCTCGCTACCATAATTTTGAATTGTAATCTCATTGAATGTACATCTACACTGTAGAATTAATACAATTCAACACTATCTTAAATGCCATGGCTCAATGCTATGGAATCCTTGGATTTGTAGTTTGGTGAGGTACCAGAGCTCTGACAAAGAAGACCAAAAACCTTGTAAAATTATATTTCCCTGGACTCCATAGCATTGAGCCATTTAATACAGTTAAAGTAGAATGCATTAATTCTACAGTGTAGATACACCCAGAAATGTATCTTCTGTGAAATCTAGTAGAAGGCTACAGTATGTCTGTTGAAGTTGCTGGGTAAATTGCTCTGAATACAGAACTGGGAATTATTCACAGGACTATTCTGCTGGGAAGGAGGATTCTTCCACTTTTCAGAAAACCCTATGGTCCCCGAAATCCAGTCTGGACAGTTTGGGATTTCTCCAGGGAAAGGTGTGGAGAAGACATAATTGCATTGGAAATGATGAAGAAGACAAATGTCCCTTTATCCGACTGCTCTCTTGGGCTGCAGTACTTCCCTTCTAGCTAAGCAAAACTAAAAACAAAGAAACTTCTGAGTAGGCATCAAGTGACTAAACTGTCAATATTCGTCCCTCCTGTCCACACAAAAATGATCTTGTCTTCCTTTTTGCTTTTTTCTATTTTAGTCTATAATTTGACCCCTCAATGGCAATGCAATATATCTGCTCAAAGGCAGTCATACTTGCTGAGTTCAATTTTTTCTCTCTGTGTACTCAAACATATTGTTTGTATTTGTATTACTTCAATGTATTTAGCAACAGTCCATAGGAGAACTGGTCAGCTTGGGAATTGAGGTATTCTTAAAATCGATTTTAAGATTGTGGAGCTGAGATTTGTATTTTGTAGTTTTTAACTGTTAATTTTATATGTTTTTATATGACTGTTTTTATCTTGTGATGTATTGTATATGGGCACTTGTTGCCGCTTGTTCACCGCCTCAAGTCGCCTTCGGGCTGAGAGAGGCGGTATAGAAGCATGGCAAATAAATAAATAAATAAATTCCTTTGAGTAAAGGCTATAACATGATCACTTAATTTGGGGATTAACTGTCCACTTTTCCGAAAGTGGAGCTCTTATGTTTTATCAGTGTGTGTATATAAAATTTGTTTTTTTAAACTTCCGAATTTGCATTGACTATTGGGACATAATGTTTTTCCAGATGGACTTGTGGTGCTCAGTTGCTTTGGATACTACATGGTCACATCAGATTTGATTTGAGAGAGCACAGATGCTCATAGTATTTTTTTCCTTTTAAAAAGATGCTTATCGCAGGGTGCCTTGCAGACGCATATACTAGTCTTGCTATGCTTCTTCCTGCTTGACAAATTAATGCTCTCTTCACAGCAGTGGAGGAATTTTTAATGTATTCCCATTTGGGTCGTGTAGGAGACTAGATTATTTTACTGAAAGGTCAGAAGATATAAACTCATTATTCCTTTGTGCACTGTGAATTTTCTCATGTGGAGAGATAATTTGGCTTTGGGTGCTTGTAGCACAAGACAGCAGAAATACATCCAGTGGCTCAAAGAGTTATTTCTACCAAACCCTCAGTCTGAATGAAAGAGTATATATATACACACACAATCAAACTGCAGTGTGGCAATAAGATCTCTTCCATCATTTTTAGAAATTCAAATAGTTCCTTTTTAGACTCCAACTTCCTGAATCCATTAGTGACTGTGCTGGCAGGGATATTCTGAAGGTTGCATTTTCTGAGTTGTTTTCCAAGTTCTGGTTATGTGCAGCTGGAGTGTATCAGAATATTTCTGACTAATAGTAACTTTTCATTCATATATACCTGCTTTCCCCAAAAAGTTCCACTTTGTAATCCTCATTGTTCTGCAACCACCATCTCTACTGGCCATACTGTCTTAGAATGATAGGGGACATAGTCCAAGACATCTTGAAGGCACTAGTCTTGGGAAGACCAATGTACACAACACGCTCCTTTTAACACGTTAGTTAAGAATCAGGAATCGTAATAGGAAATGGTTCTCAGAGAAGCATATGCAGACAGGACAAGGATTTAGAAGGCATCTCAATTTAATTAAAAATTGCCTTCTAGCCATCCCCCCAGCAAATCCACATTCTTATTTTATTGCCTTGGCATGTTTGGATAACTTTATGGAATCCTCATGTATAAGGGGTCTCACAGACCTTAATAAAGACTTCTATCTTGAGATAGTTTCCATGTTTTAAGGAAAACTGTGATGGGTAGTGAAAGTCTTTCTGGAAAATAAGTTTTGCTTTTGTTGCTACCTCGGCCATTCTAAACAAAACCCACTCTAAAGATGCCATTTCTATATACCAGTCTAATTCAAAAGAAGGGCATTTCAGCCATTAGGGAGGATCAGTTCACTTGGGCAGAAACATCTATCCAGCACTCTTTGCCTTTTCAATAACAACAACCAACTCAACAATTTGTATTGGGGTTTACTGATCTATTTCAGAGCAATGGCACCACTGAGCACCAGATAGAATCTTTTATAAGGAAGAAACTGGAATCCTTGTTAAAAGAATCTCAGATCAGAGACAAAGAAGACCCCGACTGCTTCACTGTGAGGGCACTCTTGAAAGCAACCCACGAGGGCTTAAATGTTAACTTCAAACAGGTAAGAATCCCCTCCCCTCCCCATCCCATTTCTTTTCTTTCTCCAGTATTGTTTAGATAGTATTGACATATACTGCAGGCCTATTATGTAGAAGAAAAAGCAGTGCTTCATTTTATGTAAGAAATTCCTTGGAGTAAAATTTCCAGACCGTTTTATGAAATCCAAGTTTCCCGATTTTTTAAAAAACTACTTTCTTCCCCCCACAAATGGAAAGTGACATTATTTACTTACTAATTTGTTTGTTTATTTAAGGGGAGAACCAATATGATATGGATTATTCTGATGCTTTGTTCATGACTACCTCCCTCATTACAGTACTGGTCATGTACTTGTGGCCTTGCAGACATACACACACAGGCACATTGTTAATTAAAGATGTCTTTCAAAGAATATAGAGACCCCGGTGGCACAATGGGTTAAACCTTTGTGTCAGCAGAACTGCTGACTGAAAGTTTGGTGGTCCGAATCTGGGGAGTAGTGTGAGCTCCTGTCTGTCAATTCCAGTCCCTGTCTGTAGCAACATGACAGAAGCCTCCCACAGGATGGCAAAACATCCAGGCGTCCCCTGGGCAACATCTTTGCAGGCAGCCAATTCTCTCACACAAGACATGACTTGCAGTTTCTCAAGTCACTTTTGATATGAAAAAATCAGAGCATATAAAGGCTTATCTTTTAAAGGTCTAGAAGTTTTCTTTGAAAAAGCAAATATCTTTTTAAAAGTATTTTAATAGCTTGTGTTGTATATTTTAAAATTTGCCAACAATAATTGTTAATATCCTGTAGGGCTACATAAAGAATATTTTGCAGTATAGCATGTGGTGTAGGCAGAGACCTTGAAAGGACTAAATCTTTACAAGAAATATAGTGAGAAGATTTCCCTGTTAAAATAGTATAGTTGCCCACTCTTCCATAGTGCCAGAAGCAAACAATCCTTATTTAATCCTAAGAGTTCTAAGAGATGCTTGCCAGTAACTTTTTAAAATTCTGAAATCCAGTGTAATGTGGATTTCATAAATCAGTACTCTGTTTGAAAAAAGTGCAAATCCCTACCTTGCCATGGATGACGTTGAGCAAGTCATGATCTCTTAGCCTCAAAGGAAGGTAATGGAAAGCCCCCCTCTGAACAAACCTTGAAAAGGATATCCCAGAGATATTTTCATTTTAGGGTCTTAAATTACTTGAAGGCACATAGCAACATCTTCCAAGGCCCTCGTACAGTGGGCTTTGCACATTTTGATCAACTTAATTGCTTAGGGTCTGTTGTGTATTTCTAAACTCCCCAACATATCAAATCTGAGTATAAAAATACGCTGAAATGTTTTTCTGGTTATTTCTCCTGGTTCACAATGGTGGGAACCTAGTGATTAGAAGAATCAAGAAAAGGGATGAGAAATGCTGCTTTATTTGTATTTGGGTGTTTTGGGGGGGCTTTTTGGTTAACCAGGCTACTGGAAATCTCTGCAGAAAAGATGGGATTGGCCGCAAGACGTTGTGTTCTGCTATTCATGATTCCAAATAGTTCTTATCACAATGTCCCTTTCTGGTTTCCTCCTCCTCTCTCACTCCTCACTAGGAATTTTTTTGTAGACTTCTTGTGTTTCCACAATTTTCTGATGTGCCTCAATGGGCACATGTTTTCAGTATAAATATGAAGAATACAGTGGTGACAAAATTGAAATTTCTTCCCTCTATCTAACATCTGTATTTGCTGAAACAATCTTCATAATACTGCTTTTTTGGTGAATGCATGTCTTTGTTTAGACATGTTGATTCAGAACAAGAACCAATATCTTTCCCCATAAAATTCTTGATTTGGGACACAGAGGACCACTCCAGACATTTCAAAGAAAGTGTTTCAGAGGGAAAGTGTCCAGCTATATTTCTTGATCTTCCCTTTCCAAAAATGGGCAGAAGATACCAGATCCTGCCTGATCTTGAAACCTAAGCAGAGTCAGCCCTTATTAGTACTTGGATGGGAGACTGTCAATGAATATGAGGGGCTGTAGGCTATATTCCAGTGGTAGGAACTGGCAAAATCACTTCTGAGTGTTCTTTGCCTAAGAAAATCCTATGAAATTAATGTCATAAGTTGACAGCCAACTTGAAAATGCACACATGCACAGGGACAGCTGATCAGAGATATTCCTCGGTATAGAGGAATTCTAGCTTAGAAATAAATGCAGGATATAGTTCTTCAAGGTTGGCTAAGCCTAGAAAGAAACAAAAGGGGTGAGGTGAGGGTAACTGAAACCATTTCATGTTCTTTATAGAAAGCTAATGGAAAATACATTTCTGCCACAGGTCATGCATTATATAACTGGGAGGTCTTGTGCTGCGAATAGCTGGGAGAATGTATTTCAGTGCCTTTTTCAGCTCTTCAGAGGGATGAAGGGAAGTGATGTTCTGACAGCAACATTGGATCCTGCCACAGACCATCAAAATGATGACCCAAGGGATTCCCCTTACAGTGAATCTCCATTGGCCCAGCAAACATTGCAGCTGTCTCTGTGACTTTGGGATTTTATTTTTGTATTCTCCATTTATCTGAAGAATTTCTGAAATGTAGGGGTTTGATATGTTGGCTTATTTTGATGGCATGTGGCTTAATGAGTTCATTCTTTTGCTTACCTGGTTTCTTCTGTTATATCATCTTCAGTATAGAAGAATAGAAGTATTAATACATTTTCAATGAGCAGAATTGTACATAAAAACCTTTATCTGCAAAATATTTATGCTCAATTAACCACTTAGAAACTAAAAAAGTGACCATATCATACATTTCAAAAGCAGTGTAATTAATTATTTTGGTGTGATGAGTAAGGTTTCCTTGTTAATCTTTAAAGTCCATCTTTTCAAAGGATATACTGTATTTAGGACTTTTGGCAGGAATGTTAAATGTCTTATGATATTCTCTTAACTCTATTTTTAAAGTACATAATCTATATAAATAAAAATGTAATGTTTGTTTGTCGGATAACTCAAAAACCACAGGATGAATTGACACCAAATCTGGACACAATACACCTATCAGGCCAATGAGTGACCATCACTCATAAAAACATTTGGAAAACACAGCGGAAGGGACTTAAAAAGCCAAAAAAGCAAAGAGACGCTACAGCGCATGAGCAAAAACAATTCCCCCGGCAAACAAAACACACAATAGCATATCCACACTCTCTTTCAGACTACAGATCCCAGTATCCCCTAGACCAGGCCTCTTAGGAGAGGAGGTTGATCCAAATGCACTGCTTCCAAGCTGCAAGCTTTCTTCTCCTTGTATTTCTTTGAGAGCCTCCCAATTCCTGCATATTTCCATTGTTCTATTCCTGGACTGCAACTTCCAGCAATCCTCCAGATAAATGGATTAGATAGATAGGTAGGTAGATGGATCAGGAGGACTGCTGGGAGTTGCAGTCCAAGAATAGGTAGAGAAGGGAGAAAGGGGAGAAAGGAGAAGGGAAAGAAAAGGTGGGGGATGGAAGGGAAGAAGAAAAGGAAGGAAGGAAGGAGAGAAAGAAAGAAAAAGGAAAGAAGGAAGGAAGGAGAGAAAGAAAGAAGAGAAAGAGGGAAGGTTGGAAACAGCAACACGTGGCAGGTACAGCTAGTAATAAAAAAACCAGAAAACAAATTTTGTAGCACTTCCATTCTTAAACAATTTAACACATCATAAAAAAGAAATATGTTAAGTATTAGATGGGCAACAGGAACTAATTACTTCTGAAATGACAATTATACAGTATATATTTAAAATATATAAAATATATTTTTAAAAGTTCATGCAACAGAGATATTGCAGGTTTGCTCTGCATTTTGCACAACGTTGCTTGTAATTTATGCAATATATACAAAAACATTATTGCCAATCAGGACTATTGTTCTAAATTTCAAAGGACTGTCTAATACAATACAAGTCTTTCAGTTCATTGCCATAGAAAATTTGCACTAATGTGTAAAACCAATAAATCTGCTTATCAAAAGTCAATTTTTCCAGGTTTTAAAACTCTTTATGAGAAAATTCATTTTATTATATGTTCCGTAGCGAGAACTCTTGTATATGAGTTCTGCTATGAAGCCATTGTCTTTGTTCATACCTCTGACTAATGGATTGGAATCTGTGGGTATAATTCAATTCAGTCATCTCTCTTTCTAGCATTCCTTTGTAATTTCCTTGTTCACAGACCGAAACCTGTAAATGACTTGCTGTTTGTCCATGAATGTTGAAAAGTTCTGCAACTGGTTTTGGGTAGTGCCATTATTAATGCCAGATTTGGATTCATTAATCCTCTTGAATGGAGACTGTCCTGATTGTTTAGTGTAGAGCAGTGGTTCCCAATCTTTGGGCCTCCAGGAGTTTTGGACTTCAGCTCCCACAGTTCCTAACAGCTGGGATTTCTGGGAGATGAAGTCCAAAACACCTGGAGGATCAAAGTTTGAAAAGCTCTGGATTAGAGAAGCGAGTCTAGAAGGGGACATTGCTGGCATAGGATAATATTGATACAACCTCTCATGTCATGAATTATGTTATTGCCCCTTTGTAATATTGTAGATATTGGGACAGAGTTGGCATCTGGGTTTGTGGCAGGGTCTTGTCTCTGTGTTACAATCATGTTACGTATCTTGTTGTAACTTGAGTAATTGCTTAAGACTTGGAGTCTGTCTATCAGCAAGTAAGACATGTCTCCTTATGAGAAAATGGTGTCATTCTCGAGTTGTCATAGATCATTGATGATTTCTTTGAGCAGCCTTAGCTGGGGATTGTAAGTAATCATTAGAAGTGTCCTGTCATTTAGGGGGAGGTTGCTCTGTTTTATCATTCCTGGGTATTAATCCTGCAATGTGAATTAATTTATTTACTTCCATAGATAGGTATTGTATTTTGAAAAATGCATGTTGTGAATCCAAGCGTTTTGAATCTCTGTCTTGTATGTCTGAGCAGGTGGTTGTATTGGAAACTGGAGGCATGTAAACTATATGTAGTGATCTGTGGGTTTTTGATAGAAATCCATGATGCAGTTACATAGTGGTGTCAACGAATTGAGTTTATTGTGTGGAATTGTTCCATCCTCAGGTTGATGGTAGTTTTTGAAATCTTGATGAAACTTCTCAAGTAATTGCTATTCATATGGAAACATTGCAAATGTGTTTTCAAGAAGCCTTTGGTAGAGGAGAGGTTTTTGAGTGAATGTACTGAAGAAGTATTGTTCCAGGTCAGCCATAAACTCTTTGATTGCATATAGCCATTTTGATAAATAGCCAATGACAACATTATGTTCCATAGATATCTAATTCCCCCTTTAAGGCTATTTGAAGTTGGTGTGCATTCCCTCATCTTGTGATAGCCCTGTGCATCATTAAAAGTAAAAGCAGTTAAATACTCCAGACATGTACTGAAGAAGTATTGTTCCAGGTCAGCCATAAACCCTTTGATTGCATATAGCCATTTGATAAATAGCCAATGACAACATTATGTTCCATAGATATCTAATTCCCCCTTTAAGGCTATTTGAAGTTGGTGTGCATTCCCTCATCTTGTGATAGCCCTGTGCATCATTAAAAGTAAAAGCAGTTAAATACTCCAGACTCTGAAGCTCACTATTGGGAATACCAAAATTGGAGGCAGGAAGCTCATTATCTGGTTGCCTCTTGTATAATCCATAAAGATGAGACTTGACTAATTATCTTAATAAGTGGACAGTTATATGTGAGAACAAACACAGTAGAAACTTCTACTCAAAATTTCAGCAGTGGATTCATAGCTTACTCCTTTTTTTTTATATAACAGAACTCAGATCAGAAAGATACCAGCAAGAAATCTCATAGCAGACTAATGAGCAACTTCGGAAAACATAAGGTAAGCAGTACTGAAACACTTACTACATTTATAGTATTTAAATATAAATTATTGCATAGTACTTTGTATTGCTTGAATAGATTTTCAAGACAAGAAGCTGAAGATCAGGCAGAAGTTGCAGCAAAACTGCTATTTCAAAAGGCATTGGATCTATGGTTTTAAAATCAACATGTGTTGTTGCAATGGGTATTCAGATTATCTTTGAGTACATTTACACTGTGGAATTAATGCAGTGTGATTCCAGTTTAATTGCCATGACTCAACAACAACAAAACTTTATTACGGTCACTGACCAGCAATGTTGCGGAATCCTGGAAGTTCTAGTTTGGTGAGATACCAGCACTCTTTGGAAGAGAAGACTAAAGACCGTGTATAACTACAACTTCCATGTTTCCATAGCATTGAGCCATGACAGTTAAAACGGTGTCCAACAGCATTAATTCTACTGTGTAGTTGCACTCTCTGGAATCTTTGCGGCCAATATTGCATTCACAAGGAACCATCTCGTGGAGCTGTTTCGGTGACTGGGCAATGGGCAGCACGCCTGTTAAAGTAGCTGCGCAGCAGGAGCTGCGAAGCCGAGGAGGCACCCTGCGCAGGCGTGCCAGCCTGTTACATATAATCCAGCCTGCTATATATAATTTATATATGACTTCAATAAATGTTATCTGCCCATGCTTTCCATAGGATTTCCAAAATTAGAAATATATATATAACTACAACAACAACAACTTTGTTTCTATATATAGCAATTATTTTAAAAAAAATAATGTAAACATGCTTTCATACACACTCATTTATGAGAAACCTTTTTAACTTTCAAGGAACTAAAAAGGAGAATTAATGAGCTGACTTGTTCATTTAGTACTAATGGGCACTATTAACAATTTGAATTCTCTGTGCAGTCATGCAAGAAGACATGCTATGCTTATTGGGGGGAAATCAGCCTCTGAATAACATACAGTTACTGACTATGGAAGAATGGCAAATATTTAACTAATGTAATAATTTCAGCAAATTAAGATTGCCCAGTTTTCTTCAAATTTGTATGAAAAATGGAATGAATATTTTTAATGGCTTCTTGCCCAAAATGACTGAAGATACTTTAATGACAATTTGAACCCATCCCCTTTTTTTTTGTTTTGCTCCTGGCAATATAGATGTTTAGTGATGGAAGTGATTCATATAAGCAATTTTCCTCTTTGGGGGTTTGAACTTGCTGAAGATCTGGATAAATCCTATGACATAGCAAAGGAGTTTTCCAGTTTATATTTTTGAAAAACATGCATGGTTGAAATGCTGTAGCTTGTTTGACTTTGTCATTGCCAACTTTTGTCCACTGCTGCTAGCACTACATAGGTGTCTGTTATTGCTCAATTCAGTGAAACGTTGAAACAAATGAAGCATCAGGGTTATGAAACACTCTATCATCCAAGTGGAAAGAAAAGGGAAACCATTAATCAATATGGAAATGCAATTAATGTCTGGAATCAATTTGCATTTTCCATTTTCTTTGCATGGAAAAGGAAGCCATACAAAAACCAAAGTCATGCACAATCCCTGATAGCATTTCCAAGAACTAGGATGTTTACCCATTATTTCTGTTTGTTACAATACTAGGTTTTATATCATAACTCATAACCAAGATATTTTATCCCATTTTCTTTACAGTGGGCACAATTCCAGAAAACATTAGGAATTTTAAGTTCTGTGAAGTGCACTGGAAGTATTACATGAATTCTGAACTAAAAATCAACAAATAGACTAATAACGATGGCTGTATGAAACCCTGTGTTAATAAATTGGATGTTGGTAACAGTGTTTATGAGTAAGGCCTAAACACCTTAAAGGCATTGGATTCTTTCTGATTTTGGAAGCTAGGCAGGGTCAATCCTGGTTAGTACTTGGTTGGGAAACTGCCAATGAATACCAGGTGCTGTAGGCTATATTTCAGAAAAAGGAACTGGAAGAGTCACCTCTGAGCATTCACGGGATCACCATAAACTGAGATGGCTACTTGAAGATTCACATAGACACAATGTTTATGACACTGTGCACCGGTAGGTAACTAGTTCAGAGATGGAGGACATGGTTTTACATGCCAAATGTACTAGGTTCAATCCCTGCTATCTCTGTCTAAGAGGTAATGTAGATTCAGACAGATGCCGCATCTACTCGAAGTAGACCTTATTGCGATAGGTGGATTCAGAGGGCAACTTCTTATACTTTACTTTCCTGTTAAATCTGACTTTGGGTTTTCATACAGAAGGCTGCAAAACCTAGATTTAAGTCTCAGAGCACATCTGATGATGAGGATCACCAGCAAAGCTGTCCTGCAAAAGAACCTAGTGGACAGATATGCAGGTTAGTTATTGTCACTTTTTCCAGTTCTCTTAGTGCTAAATTGAGCAATTCACTGCTGTGCTTCCCCCCACCCCCTGTGGTATATGTTGTAATTGCTTTTTTGAGACTGAAAAATGATGATACTGAAATGTACTGTGAGAATGGGCACAACACACATTGTACTTTAAATGAAAACAGGCCAGAGAAATCATATTGCCTGTCTAAACTCATTATACTGATGAAAACCATGAACGAAGCATACATTTGGTGCAGATAACAACTGTTGCTTTTTCAATATTTCTTGTGATTCTTGTCTTCATGAAATACTGTAACTGATTTATGTCCACTTATATTGTGTATCTGTAAATTGAGAGCCTCTTACCAAGGCTTTTTTAAAAACTTAATCTTAATGTCCTGGGGGGACGGGGACTTTGAAAGTTTGACTTCTTTCAAGTATTGGTTACTGCTCAAGAAAATAATCAATGAATTTGACATTACGTTTTGTCCAGGATTGATGAAAGGAAGCACATTATTTATTTATCTTGTCAGAAGCGAGTTTAGGGTAGAGTTAAAATGCATTTAAAAACACAAAGTTTAAAAACTTGGCATTATGCTAAATATCCTTTGACCAGAAGCTAGCCATGTGGAGTGCCTCTGGTGTCACTGTGAGAAGGTCCTTCATTGTGCATGTGGCAGGGCTCAGGTTGCATTGTAGTAGGTGGTCTGTGGTTTGCTCTTCTCCACACTCGCATGTTGTGGACTGTACTTTGTAGCCCCATTTCTTAAAGTTAGCTCTGCATCTCATGGTGCCAGAGTGCAGCCTGTTCAGTCCCTTTCAGGTTGTCCAATCTTCTGTGTGCACAGGAGAAAGTTTCTTATCTGGATTCAGCACTGATTAAGGTGCTAGGTTTTAACCTGCCACTTTTGGATTTTCACTTGTTGAGGTGTTCCTGCGAGTATCTCTCTTGATCTTAGGAAGCTGTTTCTTGATTTAAGACATTGGCATGCTGGCTGATACCTGAACAGAGAATGGGCCAGAAATGTCACTGCCTTGGTCCTTTCATTATTGGCTGCTACTTCCCAACTGATGTCAGGTGGTGGAATACCAACGAAACAGTATAATTTATCCAGTGGTGTGGGGCAAGGCCATACCCAGGATTTTGATTGGGGGGGAGGACTGAGTTTGATTGGGGGCTGAGTCTGGGTGAGAGAAGGTCTACCCTAGCAAACCTTTTGTATTGTTATCCCAATACCTCCATGCATATGGGATATATTGAGCATGGTGAGCAGATCATGATATGAATACACATAACATTTCAAATAATGTACCAGTAAGGCCTTCTCGTGGACCTCCCTGAGAATTGGGGGGGGGGGCTTCAAGCCCCTCCTGGGTACATGCCTGGTGTGGGGCGTAGACATCCTGTGATAATGCAGCATGTCTCATTGAGAGCCACATCCACTGTTTTACCGTGGTGCGATGTATTCCACACTGGGCATGCATATTCAGCAGCAGAACAGCAAAGTGCAAGGGCAGATGTCTTCACTGTATCTGGTTGTGATCCCCAGGTTGTGGAAGGAAATACTGCATAATAGAGATAATAGTCTACAATTCTTTCTGTTTGTCAATTCTTTTTCTCAATATTCCTGCACAGGTTGGGACGGCGGAGAAAAACAATGAAGCTGTGCCGTGATCTTTCTGATTTAGTGGTGTACACAAATTCTGTGGCAGCTCAAGACATAGTTGATGATGGTAAGATTGACTGCTTTGCCATATTCTCTCTTGATACGGAATGTGATTTTTGCTAAAGAGGGTAAAGTGAAGGAGTTGATTATTTATTTATTTATTTAATTTCTTCGATTTATTGGTCGCCCTTCCCGTAGGCTCAGGGCGACTCACATTCATAAAAGCCATAAAACACAGAAAAAACAAATCGTCAGTTAAAATTGCAGTAACCAGGCATGCAAACACAGTCTACACATTCATATGTCTATACACTGAACACTTGGGTGAAGAGGAGGGTTTTGCAGGCCGTGCGGAATGTTAGCAGATCAGTCTGAGCTCGGATTGTGGACCTGCGCAGCGGCACTGAATGCCTTCCTCCGTGTAGTACCCAGGTGGATAGATTGTTGGCTAGGCACCACCAGGAGGCTCTGGAATTCTGATCACAGTGGTCGGGGGGGGGGGGCTGTAATGGGAGAGGCTGGCCCCAGACCGTTCAAGGCCTTAAAGGTCAGAACCAACACCTTGAAGGTGATCCGGTGCTCTATTGGAAGCCAGTGCAGTTCACGCAGCACAGGCATGATGTGGCAGCGAGATGGAAGGCCTGCCACCAGCGAGATGGAAGGCCTGCCACTGCAGCGTTCTGCACCAGCTTAAGCTTCCGGATCACCGACAAAGGAAGGCCGATGTAGAGGGCATTACAGTAGTCCAGTCTTGAGATGACTGTGGCTTGGACCACTGTGGCTAGGTCATGACGGGACAGGTAGGGAGACAGCCTCCTCGCCTGTCGGAGGTGGTGGAAGGCCACTCCGCTGACAATAGAGATATGTTTCTCCATTGACAGCTCGGAGTCAAGCGTGACTCCCAAGCTCTTTACCGAAGGAAACGGGCGAAGAGTCACCCCGTCCAGGGTTGGAAGTCGGATCCCTCCCGTACCCGGACGACCCAGCCACAGGATCTCTGTCTTAGCCGGATTCACCTTCAACCTACTGGCTCGCAGCCATCCAGTGACGGCCTCAAGGCAATGATGGAAATTATTGGGTACGGAGTCAGGCCGGCCCTCCATCCCCAGAATGAGCTGGGTGTCATCCGCATACTGGTGGCACTCCAGCCCGAAGCTGCGCGCCAACCGAGCAAGTGGTCGGACGTAGATGTTAAATAATAAAGGGGAGAGAATTGCCCCCTGAGGCACCCCACAGTGAAGTGGGGCGCCTTCAGAGACAACCTCACCCCTTCTCACTCGCTGAGACCGGTTCCGGAGGAAGGAGGACAGCCAACTAAGGGCTGACCCCCCTCACCCTGGCCCCGGCCAATCGGTGGGTCAAAAGATCGTAATCGACAGTATCGAACGCTGCCGTGAGGTACAATAACATGAGCAGCGCCGATCCACCTTGATCTAGTTGGCAACGCAGCTTGTCTGTGATGGCGACCAGCACTGTCTCCGTCCCATGCCCCGAACGGAAGCCAGACTGGAAGGGGTCACAATGTAATAGGGCAGGGTGCAGGACAAAAAGAGATGATTAATGTTTGCAAAGCCCTGCATCAACATACAATTGCCAAACCAGTAGTAGGGAATCTTTAGTCTACCTGATGTTTTGGGTTACATCTCCATAATACTGGGCCAAGCTTTTTGGGAGTTGAAGTTCGAAGCTTCTCCAGAGTACATGCATCTTTTAAAAATGAAATCCGCTCCCTTGAACCCACCCTGGCAGTATTAATTTTCTGTATTTTCTTGTTTAGCCTTTCATTTTTACAATACTTGTTCCTCATCTGTCCTCCTCTCATCCAAATGTGGTTCCTTCCTCCTCTATTTGTTCTTTTTCCTCTCCTCCAGCTTTAGATCTTATCCCTCCTACTTGCAATCCCTCCAGGCTTCTATCTACATCCTGTTTAGGAAGTAGTACACAGGTAGCACAAGCAATTTTTGCTGCCTTTCCCACCTTTTTTGAAGTCAGTCTCTGACAGGTAGCACTGCTGGGCAGCTCTCAGCATGTAAAGCTGTCATGCTTCCACTAAGAAATGATTAATGTCTAGAAGTGACATGCTTCTGCTTGGGGCAACCTTTAATTAGAATACCTGTCCTTGTAGAGGATAGATAGTAGGGTGAGAGAGAAAAACCTTAAGATCATATAGTTTTGCTGTAACAAAGTTATGCAGTGAGTTATGACCTTGTTAAAAATCTTCCATGAAGTAGACAAAACACAATTGCAAATGTGTCAACAGCAACTTTTCAATTGTACTGAAGGAATCTAATCTTCATAGTATGAATCCCTTTATTCTAGACACATTGAGTGTTACAAGCATATTACAACATTTCAGAGATATGAAGCTAGATAAAATAATTAATGATTTCCAGTTTTCATTTTTCAGCAAGCCTTGAATTAAGGCCCCATTGCATTATATGAGTCTTCACTGATCACATAATGCTGTTGCATTATATGACAGTGTAGATGGGGCCTGATTAAAACTTAGTAGTGAATTAAAGGTCAGCATCCTTTTTTAGCTGTATGTAATACATTGAAGTACTGGGTAGACTAGGTTTATATTGCTTTCAAGTTAGATTTAAAATAGTGTCTTCATCATTAAGTAAACTCTTAATGATGTGGAGCTCATCCTACAAATTGACCTTTGGTATCTACTGAGTTTGATTCCAAGACACGGTCCCATGAGAAACCAAATTATTATTATTATTATTATTATTTTACTGACACAGAACCACAGTATGTCACAGCAAATGAGATCTGGATTTCGTATCAAAAAAATCACAAGACGAACACTTCCCAAGTGTCTAGGACTGTGTGATGTATTTCCGAATGATGCGCACAGATCCAAGCAAGGTAGCCTTTTGCAGTTGACAGATTGCGATTTTGTCAATGTTTATCTTTTGGTATGGCACACAGTGAGCCAATTACCACTGAGACCACCTATACTGGTTTATGCCAGAGCCTTTGCAGTTCTATTTTGAGGTCTTGATAACAGCTGAGTTTTTACATAAGAACATAAGAACATAAGAAGAGCCATGCTGAATCGGGCCTCAGCCCATCTAGTCCAGCATTCTGTGTCACACAGTGGCCCACTAGTTGTACACAGGGATCTCTAGCAGAAAGGAGGGCAAAACCCTCACCTGCTCCCGACCCCCCACAACCAGTACCCGGGGAAAATCCTGCCTGCCTCCATCAACACAGAGGTGGCACTTGGATGTCCATTTCAGTAACTACTGATTCCCTTGGTATCCATGAATCTGTCTAATCCTGCCTTGAAGCTGACCAGGCTGACAGCTGTCACAACCTCCTCTGGAAGTGAGTTCCATAACCCAATGACCCTCTGGGTGAAGAAATATTTCCCTTTATTACTCCTAACTTTCCTACCTTGGAGCTTTAGGGAGTGCCCCCTAGTCCTAGTGTTGGGTGACAGAGAAAATATTTTTTCTTTATTCACCTTTTCTATCCCATGCATGATTTTATACACTTCGATCAAGTCACCTCTTAAACGCCGTCTTTCAAGGCTGAAAAGACCAAGGCGTTGCAACCTGATTTCATAAGGGAGCTGCTCCATCCCTTGGATCATTTTTGTTGCCCTTCTTTGTACCTTTTCCAGTTCCGTTATATCCTTCTTAAGGTGCGGAGACCAGAATTGTACACAGTACTCCAAATGTGGCCTTACCATAGATTTGTAGAGAGGCAATACAACATTTGCCGACCTATTTTCGATTCCCTTCCTGATCATGCCAAGCATAGAATTTGCTTTTTTCGCTGCTGCTGCGCACTGGGTTGACATCTTCATTGAGCTGTCCACCAAAACCCCAAGATCCCTTTCCTGGTTTGTCTCGAAAGCTTTGACCCCATCAATTGGTAGGTGTAGTTGGGGTTCTTTGCCCCGATGTGCATGACTTTACACTTGTTTAGGTTAAAATGCATTTGCCACTTTGTTGCCCATTCACTCAATTTCAAGAGATCTTTCTGGAGCTCTTTACAATCAGTTTCATTTTTAACTACCCTGAACAATTTAGTGTCGTCTGCAAACTTTGCTACCTCAGAATTCACTCCTACATCCAGGTCATTAATGAATAAATTAAAAAGTAACGGACCCAAAACTGAACCTTGGGGTACGCCACTTCTCACCTCTTTCCACCCAGAGAAATGTCCGTTTATTACCACCCTTTGTTTCCTACAGTTTAGCCAGGTTCCAATCCAGGACAAGACCTGTCCTCTGATTCCATGGCTGAAGAGCTTATTTAGGAGCCTTTGGTGAGGGACTTTGTCAAAAGCCTTTTGAAAGTCAAGGTAAACAATATCGACTGGGTCCCCTTTATCTATGTGTTTATTTACACCCTCAAAGAATTCTATCAAGTTAGTAAGACATGATTTGCCTTTGCAGAAACCATGTTGATTTTCCTTCAGCAATGCCTGTTCTTCTATGTGCTTAGTAATTTTTCTTTAATAATGGTTTCCATCACTTTGCCTGGAACTGAGGTTAGACTAACTGGCCTATAATTTCCTGGATCACCCTGGATCCTTTCTTGAAGATCGGAGTTACATTTGCCTCCCTCCAGTCCTCGGGTACAGTGCCTGATCTTAGAGAAAGGTTATATATTTTGGCCAGAATTTCAGCAATTTCACACTTGAGTTCCTTAAGAACTCTGGGGTGGATGCCATCTGGCCCTGGTGATTTATTGACATTTAGTTTAGTAAGGCATGTGAGAACATCTTCCTTGTTTATCTCTATCTGGTTTAATTCATTTAATTCCCTCCCTGAAAAAACTGACTCAGCTGCAGGCATATGTTGTCTGTCCTCCTGTGTGAAAACGGAGGCAAAGAAGTCGTTTAGCCGCTCAGCAATCTCCTTGTCTTCACTTATTGTCCCTTTCTTACCATTTTCGTCAAGTGGCCCAACTGCTTTTCTAGTTGGGTTCCTGCTTCTGATGTACTTAAAGAAGTTTTTGCTATTTTTTTAAATATTCTTAGCTATATGTGCCTCAAAATCTCTCTTGGCTTTCCTGACGGTTGCTTTGCATTTAGTTTGCCAGAGCTTGTGTTCCTTTCTGTTCTCCTCAGTAGGAAGAGCCTTCCATTTCTTAAATGAGTTTTTCTTCTTTCCAATCACATCTTTTACTTCATTTGTAAGCCATACTGATGTCCTCTTGGACTTTCCCGGCCTCTTTCTTATTTTAGGAATGCATTTTAGTTCGGCTTGTTTTAAAGTATTTTTAAACAGTTTCCAAGCATTCTGGAGGGATTTGATTTTATTTACTGTTCCTTTTAGTTTGTTCTTTACTATTTTTCTCATTTTGGTGAAATTCCCTTTGTGAAAATTTAAGGTCTCTGTGTTAGTTTTCACTGACAGTTTGCTATCCAAACTTAAGTTGAAGGTTATTGTGTTGTGGTCACTGGTACCTATGGGCTCAGTTACAAGGACATCTTGAACGAGATCTTGTTCATTAGTTAGCACCAAGTCCAGGATCCCCTTTCCCCTGGTTGGTTCCATGACCATCTGCTCAAGGGAATAATCGGCTAGCATGTCGAGGAACCTTGTCTCTCTTTCATGCGTAGAACAAGAATTTGGCCAATCTATTCGGGGATAGTTGAAGTCCCCCATTATGACTAATTTATTGCTTTTTGAGGCCTGTTTAATTTCATTTTCCAGATAGCAGTCTGCCTCTGGAGTTTGGTTGGGAGGGCGATAGCAGATCCCTAATGCTAGATTAGTTTTTTTGTCCTGGGATTTTTACCCACAATGTTTCTGTAGGTGAGTTTGAATTTTCTTGAAATTCTAATTCATGAGATTCTAGCTCTTCATTTATGTACAGGGCCACACCGCCACCGTTTTTCCCTCCCTGTCTTTCCTGTACAGTTTATAACCTGGAATTTTTGTGTCCCAATTGTTTTCCTCTGTCCACCAGGTTTCTGTTATGCCAATAATATCAATATTTTTTTCTTTTGCCAAACGTTCCAGCTCCCCTATTTTTGTTCGAAGGCTTCTAGCGTTTGCGTACAGACATTTATATTTATTGCTCTGATGCCCTTTCAACTTTGGCTGTTTATGAGAATTTGTAGAAGGCCTACCATGTCCTACCTCTTGACTACTTTCTATCTTTTCTGTTGACTCAGCCATTTGTGCGTAAATTTCATCCTCCATACTTGGCGTTTCACCCTCTCGAACCGGAAGCTGCCCAGCTCCTGTCGACTTTCCCCTAGGAATCAGTTGAAAAGCTGCTCTGAAGCCTTTTTAATATTAATTGCCAGCAGTCTGGTTCCATTTTCGTTCAGGTGTAACCCGTCCCTTTTGTAAAGGTTTGGCTTTCCCGAAAATGTTCCCCAGTTCCTAACAAATCTAAACCCTTCCTCTCGACACCACTGCCTCATCCATGCATTGAAGCTCCTGAGCTCTGCTTGTCTGGCTGTCCCTGCGCGTGGAACCGGTAGAATTTCCGAGAATGCTACCTTTGAGGTCCTGGACCTTAATCTTCTACCTAGCAACCTAAATTTGGCTTCCAGGACCATCCGTTTGGCCTTCCCAATGTCATTGGTACCGACGTGTACCACGACTGCTGGCTCCACCCCGGCACTATCTACCAGCCTGTCTAGATGCCTCGTGATGTCCGCAACCTTTGCACCCAGCAGGCAATTTACCATGCGGTCATCACATCCATCACAAACCCAGCTTTCTATGTTCCTGACAATCGAATCGCCCACTACAAGAAGCCCCCCTCCTACCACCCGTTGAGAAGTATCCTCGGTGCAAGAGGATATGGGCACATCCTCCGAGGAAGGGGTCCCAACTAAGGGAGCCGGTCCCTCTTCCTCAGACTGATGTCCTCCCTGCCCAAGACCCCCATTTTCCAAAGCAGCTGGAGGGCTGCTCAGAACGGAGTGGGATGCTCCTATTTCATCCCTGGAGATCTCTTCCTCCTGCCTCACTTCCTCTCTGTGCTTCTCCAGGTCTGCTACCTTGGCTTCAAGGGAAAGAACACGTTCCCTGAGAGCCAGGAGCTCACTGCAGCGAATGCACACCCAAGACTTCTGCCCAGCAGGCAGGTAGTCATACATGTGACACTCAATGCAAAACACTGGTAAGCCCCCCTCCCACTGCTGGCTGACTACCTCCATTTCTTGTTAATATGTTTTTATAATTTGACTCCTTTATTCTAGATAATTAGACTTTTTTTTCCTTTTTGTAGATTTACTGTTTGTTTTGGTCTTGATTAAATTTTTTACAAGTCTTTGGATATTTCTTTTTTTTTTTTACTTGTTACAGGTTTATGTTGTATCGCGCGCCGATTGGCGCGCGGGCTGCTAAAAACTACCTTCTAGCAGCTGATACTAGAAGCTAGAACAACAAATTTACCCAGGAACTTACCAGTGCTCCTTATTTTCTTATTTGCAAGTAGTCTGCTTTAGACTGCTCCTCACAGAGACAGTTGGCTGACTGATTTAAAAAACAGGAACTAGGCTCTCTGCTTAAAAACAGGAAGTAGGCTAACTGCTCCCACCTGGCAGAAGGGCTGCTGTAGCAAGCCCCACCCTTTCAAGGAATGTGCTTAAGGCAATTTGGAAGGGGAAAAGAACCTCTTTTAGCTGCTGCTAAAAACTACCTTCTAGCAGCTGATACTAGAAGCTAGAACAACAAATTTACCCAGGAACTTACCAGTGCTCCTTATTTTCTTCCTGTTGTTTTTCCTCAATTTGGCTGTCACCTGATATGGCGACATCAATAATCCAGACTTTTTTCTTTTCCACAATCATGATGTCTGGTGTATTGTGTTCCAAAACTTTGTCAGTCTGGATTTGAAAGTTCCTCAGTATTTTTGCATGTTCATTTACCACGACCTTTGTGGGTTTATGACCCCACCAATTCTTTACTGCTAGCAGGTGGTACTTGTGACATAAGTTCCAGTGAATCATTTGGGCCACAGAGTTGGGCCTCTGTTTGTAGCCCGTCTGTGTGATTTTCAGCTTCCTTGCACAGTCTGCATTTTGGGTCATCAGCTGATTTTTCAATTCTTTCCTTAATTGCATTTGTTCTGATGGCCTGCTCCTGTTCTGCAAGAATCAGGCCTTCTGTCTCCTGCTTCGGTGTTCGATTTGTGAGCTATAACCAGGTCTTTCCCTTGACAACTTTTCCTTCAATTTTGTCAAGGAACTGCCCATGTAATGCTTTGTTGTGCCAGCTGTCAGCTCTGGTTTGGAGTGCAGTTTTCTTGTACTGACTCTTTGTCGGCTTTGCTTTGAGAAGTTTCTGATTACTGACTTCAATTATAACAGGTTCTTGGCTTTCCTTGACATATTCTTCCAGGGCGTGTTTTTCTTCTTCAACTGCTTGTTTGACTTGTAAGAATCCTCTGCCACCAGGCCTTCTAGCTGGTCAACATCACTGCAAGGATGCAGTAAATTATGAATGGTCATGAGTTTTCTTGTTTTTCTGTCCAAATTGTCCAGTTCTGCCCGCATCCAGTTTATGATGCCAGCAGTATATCTTATGACAGGTATGGCCCAGGTGTTCATGGCCTTGATGGTATTGCCTCCATTGAGCTTGCTTTTGAGAATTTTTGTGACCCTTTGAATGTATTATTTGCTGACCACAGTTTTCATGTTTGATGTTCATGTTTGATGTTGTCCAGCTGTAGTATGCCCAGATATTTATAGGCCTCTGGCTGTTGACACTTTATCACTTGGCCATTAGGCATATTTATGCTTTCACTTTCAATTATTTTCCCCTTCTTCACTGCCACTGTCAAACATTTGTCCAAACCTAACTCCATATTGATATCAGTGCTAAAGATTCGTACAGTGTTAGTCAGAGACTGGATTTCAGTTTCGGTTTTCCCATACAGCTTCAGGTCGTCCATGTACAGCAGATGTGAAATTTTGTGAGATTTCTTAGACATTTGATAGCCAAAGTTTGTTTTCTGTAAGATTGTTGACAGAGGGATCATGGCAATGATGAAAAGAAGTGGGGACAATGAGTTTCCCTGGAAAATTCCTCTCTTGATGTTGCCAAGTCCATAGTTTTCATTTCCAACAAACAGTTCAGTTTTCCAGTGCTTCATCATATTTTCAATAAAAGTGCCAACGTTTTTACAAATCCCAATGGTGTCTAGGCACTTGATGATCCAACTTTGTGGGAGTGAGTCAAAGGCTTTTTTGTAGTCAATCCACATCATGTGAAGATTGGTTTTTTGGCTTTTGCAGTTCTCCAGAATCATTTTGTCAATTAATTGTGCGCCTGCTTTTCCGTTTGTTACCTTACTGTTCATCTGGCAATATGTTTTTTTCTTCAAGATAATATTGAATTCTGTCAACTATGATGCTGGTTAATAGTTTAAACATAGTGGGCAGACATGTTATCGGCCTGTACTCTCCTGGTTCCACTCCTTTTGCTGGATCCTTTTGTATCAAATATGTTCTCAAGTTGGTAACCATTCACTGATACTTCCATTTGCAGTATCTCATTAAATTGTTGGGCCATTTTTCCATGTAGACTAGTCAGATATTTTAGCCAAAATCCATGTAGTTGTTCATTGCCAGGCAATGTCCAGTTCTTGACTTTTCGCACTCGTTTGCTGATCATTTCAGTTGTTATTTCCATCTGTTCCATTTTGTTCTGTGAGAATTTTTCTTCAGACTCCTTTATCCACACAGCATTT
Organism: Anolis apletophallus; assembly: GCA_030556195.1. Classification (NCBI taxonomy): domain Eukaryota; kingdom Metazoa; phylum Chordata; class Lepidosauria; order Squamata; family Anolidae; genus Anolis; species Anolis apletophallus. Next base: position 35,323,725 of record JARBWK010000010.1, read on the forward strand.
TTGTTATAGTTATTATTTTCCCAGAGTTCTTTCCAAAACTTAGTTGTTGCAGTTTTCTCATAGCACTTCTGAATATGGCCACCCACCCAACCTATGCATTATTAGGAAATAAAGCATTTGTGTTTCTTTTTCTTTGAAAAAATTCTGTGATTTGCAGGGCTCAGAGCAGAGCACTCTCTGGAACAATAACTTTCCATTTTAAATTTGTACACAAAATCTAATGGCATATACACGATGTAATTCAGGAGGAAAGAACCATAGGGCTTCCCAATGCATTGTACTCCCATCATCTTTTTACTCTATGTGCCATATTGGCTATGACCTGTGGGAATGGAAGTCCAAAAAGCCTTGCCAACCAAAGGTCCTCTGTTCCAGTTCAAGTTCTTTTTCCTATTTGTCATTTTCTTATGTACTTGCAGGATCTGTTGGGAATTTGCTATCCTTCAGTGAGACGAGAGCACACCAGGTGGTGCAGCAGAAGGCTGAGCAATTTATGCTTTATAACCAGAAGCAGCTCACAAGACTCTACCCATCTGCCTACCGGATTGACTCAGCAATTTCAACCCTTTGCCATATTGGAACGTTGGCTGCCAGCTGGGTGAGTGATACAGTATATGTGTGTGACGCATGGGCATATGTTCTGCCTCTTCTTTCCCCTGCAGATGCTTTTATTTCTCTGTTTTTACCTGGTATTTTCTTTAGGTGGAGTGCAAACTAACCACAATGACTGGATGCTTTGCCATCCAAGTTCAAGGAGTTCAGTATACTCTACACTTTTGGTAGGTAGAGTAGGATGAAGGAGTTCAGTTGGCAGAAAGACTCATTGTCTGAAGGGCTTCTTGGGGACCTGGAGAATTAGATCTGCTAATCCTGGGCCCTTTCCATTACAAAAAACACAGCAATAAAATCCACTTCTAATTGTCATGGCTGTATCCTATAAACTCGTAGGGTTTTTAGTTTTATGGTGTATGAGAACTCTCTGGCTGAAAGTTCCCTATAAACTATAAATGCCAGAATCCCTATATTATCAGTTAAATGAACAGTTAGAATTCAAAGATTTT